>CM053784.1:247191416-247248916 GCA_028749045.1 Cupressus sempervirens
TATATGGTTTTAGGTCAAGGTTATATGGTTCTAGGTCAAGGTTATTTGGTTCTAAGTCAAAATTATATTTATTTGTAAAATTACATGTAACTTAGACAATAAATTTACATCTAATCTAATCATTCAACATTGTAATAAATACATAAATTAAATACATTTCAAAACATCTAAAATAATAAATTTTTAATTAAACTTTAAATTAAAAGACAATATTATAGACTTAGATCTAATATAGATGAAAATTATCTTTAAAAAAATCTTATTTGTGCATTTAGAGATTCATAATAACATTAGAGGCTTAAGCATGAATAGTAAAATAAAATATACAAAAAAACATATATAAAAAACAATAAAATATACGAAAAAATATATAAATTTTAACTAAAAAAATAGAAAAAAGGAAAAAACAAATGTTTCATACCTTTTTCAGATGGTCGATAAAGCGGATGCTAGTCTCTCTCCAACTTTCGATCAAAATAATGAGGAGAGAATCCGACTACGCTGCTATTTATGCTAGCGGGTTTCATAGTTTCGATTGAAACTTAAGTAAAGTTTCGATCGAAACTTTAAAACCGCAGGGAAACCCGCATTCCAAGTTTCGATCGAAACTTTACTTAAGTTTCGATCAAAACTATTCGGCGCGGTTAGTTTCGATCGACAATTACTTTCTATCGAAAGTAATTAGTTTCGATCGAAACTTTGAAAAAGAGCTTCTATCGAAACTATACGGGTAATTTTTCGGACCCGCGCTTGTTTGGAGGAATTTCTTCCTCCGAAAAAGTGTAACCCACTATTGTGGGTTCACCCTGCAATGGATTATAATCAGTACTAAAAAAGGTGGATGCAGGTGTTTATCCTTTTGCTACTACCATAGATCAATGCCAAGATGCCATATCTTTTGTCTATTATTTGATTCAATAGTTTTCGCACAAATTTGTTTCACAATTTATCAATGACGATTTTCTTGGGAGGGCATGTTGGTTGTAGGGGTTTGTTTTTGTGTTGCAAAAATAATTTTGAGCTAGAACTTACACTTTTTTTTCCAATGCAAATTTTTAGCAATAGAATATTAAATTTGCCGAAAACTTGTGATCAAGAGTATTTGGAGGTTGTGGTAATGAAATTGCACAATAGAAACTTGGATTCTGAGATGGAGTTTTTTACTAACTTTGGGAGACTGTGTGACGTTTAATTTGTTGGTATGTGAGTTTTTAGATTGGATAGGAATTAGAGATTTTTTTTTTTTCATCTTGTTAATATGTATTCATAGATATGTTAATAGATTAAATACTCTTATTTTAAGGTTCATAATTTATGTTCTTATTAATATTCAACATTATGGTTGTACGATTGAATAATTTAATGATTTGAATAGGTCATAAAATATTGTAAAGCTATTATTACTTTGAGTAATTATATGCTGCACTTATTAGAATCGATGGAATAGAGAATATTTTAATTAGTATGCTAGTTTTCTAGATGAATTGTGTATTGTGTTTCTACTACATGAGATTTTGAAAAAATACAAACATCAAGTTTTTATTTATTTCAGATTTCTTTGAGTATAGTTTGTTATAATTTTTTCATGAATGTTCCAGATTACACTCTATTTAGATTTGAATTTTTTTCATTAATATTCTAGATAATACTCTATTTAGATTTAAAACACAATCTATCTTAAGAGAAACATAAATTAAAAAAAAACAATCAATTGTACCATCGTATGTGTCATTTTAATGGTAATTTTTCTATCTTGAGAATATTTTAAGATATTTATATGTTTTCCTTTAAATTTTTTCATAGCCTCTTGACTCAGAATTTATTCATAATCAAGCAACACAGTATAAATTTTCAATTTTATGATTTCTCTAATCCAAACATTAGGGAACATTTACCATCACAAAAATGAATTAATTTAAACAATTTTTTCCTTTTGTTTTATGCTTTAAGTATGTTTTCTTAGCCATCACTCAGGTATGATTCTTTTAACAACTTTAAAAAATCTACTTAAGTTGATAGCCAAATTGTATTGAGCTTCCTCTACTTTTTAATTATCATTGGCAAGTTTCTAATTCTCTAACCACTTTCTAATTTTAGAGCTATAAAAGTTCCACAATCCATTAGATTTCATTTCAATTTTGGAGTATGATTGTGTCAAGATTTGCTCCATCATGAAGAGACCTAGTTTCTAATTTTGTTTTAGATTTTGTTTATAAATTAAAAATCTTATGAAATTTGGTGAGGGAAAATGTATTTCCAAAGAACAACTTCATCAATGAAAATGTCTATTTTTGCATTTTATCATTCAAATACATTTGTTGAGGTAATGAGTTATGTCTTTTAAAAAAAAAAATTTAATAAGAATTTTATGAATTTCTATGCAAAAACATATTTAAGCCGATAGGCTTATTGTGGGAGCTTTGCTCTCCCATTTTCTTTTTTCGACGAAAATGTTGTAAGACTCAACGGAAATGTTGTAAGACTTCTCAAGTTTATGATTTTTCGTTGATATGAAAACTCATTTAAAAAATTTGAAGTTTTCTTTATCATTGTCAGTTTTGTAGGAATGTTTCTAAATTTTATTTCTTCTTCTAAAAGTTTCTATTTAACTTATATATTTATAAGCTAATTTATGTTTTTCTTCCATTTTTGACATTGTGTAGGTTCTATTGGATTTTTCACTATCAACATTTTTTGTTAATTTCTCTTCTTGTGTATGTTCATTTTTTTTCATATATAAAGGTATTATAATGCCACAAGTTTATTAAATTTGATTGGCTAAAATGAGTTGATATATAAGGACAAATTTATAGTAAATATCCGCTATATAGAACTTTAAGTATTTTCTTGTTATTAAAATATTTATTAAAGTTATAGTAAATAAAATAAATATCTAGTATACACATAATAGATTTAATCAAGTAGTACTAATAATTATAATATGTAACTTAGTTATTATAAAGTGAAATTATGATTGATATTATAATAATTAAGCCGATAGGCTTATTAAGTCAATAGGCTTATTGTGGGAGCTTTGCTCCCAGATTTTTTTTTTTTGCTAAAAATTTTGTAAGACTATTTTTCGATGAAGGATAAAAACTCTTTCCTTCTTCATGATTTAAAAACCCAATTAACAATTAGAAACATTTCATTTATTTGTTCAGTTTAAATTTCTTTATTTTTCACTATTTCTATAAAATATTTTGACTCTTAACATTAAATTCTCAACTATTATTTCTCTTCATTTATGGAATGGATTATAATCAGTACTAAAAGAGGTGGATGCAGGTGTTTGTCATTTTGCTACTACCATGGAACAATGCCAAGATGCCATATCTTTTGTCTATTATTTGATTCAATAATTTTCGCACAAATTTGTTCCGCAATTTATCAATGACGATTTTCTTGGGAGGGCATGTTGGTTGTAGGGATTCATTTTTGTGTTGCAGAAATAATTTTGAGCTAGAACTTACACTTTTTTTCCAATGCAAATTTTTAGCAATAGAACATTAAATTTTCTGAAAACTTCTGATCAAGAGTATTTGGAGGTTGTGGTAATGAAATTGTACAATAGAAACTTGGCTTCTGAGATGGAGTTTTTTACTAACTTTGAGGGACTATGTGACATTTAGTTTGTTGGTATGTGGGTTTTTAGATTGGATAGGAATTAAAGATTTTTTTTTCCATCTTGTTAATGTGTATTCATAGATATGTTAATAGATTAAATACTCTTATTTTATGGTTCATAATTAATGTTCTTATTAATATTCAACATTATGGTTGTACGATTGAATAATTTAACAATTTGAATAGGTCATAAAATATTGTAAAGCTATGATTATTTTGAGTAATTATATGCTGCACTTATTATAATCGATGGAATAGAGAATATTTTAATTAGTACACTATTTTTCTAGACGAATTGTGTATTGTGTTTCTACTACATGAGATTTTGAAAAAATAAAAACATCAAATTTTTATTTATTTCAGATTTCTTTGAGTATAGTTTGTTATAATTTTTTCATGAATGTTCTAGATTACACTCTATTTAGATTTGAATTTTTTTCATTAATATTCTAGATTATACTCTATTTAGATTTAAAACACAATCTATCTTAATAGAAACATAAATTTAAAAAAAACAATCAATTGTACCATCGTATGTGTCATTTTAATGGTAGTTTTTCTATTTTGAGAATATTTTAGGATATTTATATGTTTTCCTTTAAATTTTTTCATAGCCTCTTGACTCAGAATTTATTCATAATCAAGCAACACAGTATAAATTTCCAATTTTATGATTTATCTAATCCAAACATTAGGGAACATTTACCATCACAAAAATGATTCAATTTAAACAATTTTTTCCTTTTGTTTTATGCTTTAAGTAAGTTTTCTTACCCATCACTCAGCTATGATTCTTTTAACAACTTAAAAAAATCTACTTAAGTTGATAGCCAAATTCTATTGAGCCTCCTCTACTTTTTAATTATCATTGGTAAGTTTCTAATTCTCTAACCACTTTCTAATTTTAGAGCTATAAGATTTCCACAATCCATTAGATTTCATTTAAATTTGGAGTATGATTGTGTCAAGATTTGATCCATCATGAAGAGACCCAGTTTCTAATTTTTTTAATAAATTAAAAATCTTATAAAATGTTGGGGAGGGAAAATGTATTTCCAAAGAACAACTTCATCAATGAAAATGTCTATTTTTACCTTTTATCATTCAAATACATTTGTTGAGGTAATGAATTGTGTCTTTTTTTAAAAAAAAATTCAATAAGAATTTTATGAATTTCTATGCAAAAACATATTTAAGCCGATATGCTTATTGTGGGAGCTTTGCTCCTCCATTTTCTTTTTTCGACGAAAATGTTGTAAGACTCAACGAAAATGTTGTAAGACTTCTCAAGTTTATGATTTTCCATTGATATGAAAACTCATTTAAAAAATTTGAAGTTTCCTCTATCATTGTCAGTTTTTTAGGAATGTTTCTAACTTTTATTTCTTCTTCTAAAAGTTTCTATTTAACTTATATATTTATAAGCTAATTTATGTTTTTCTCCCATTTCTGACATTGTGTAGGTTCTATTGTATTTTTCCCTATCAACATTTTTTGTTATTTTCTCTTCTTGTGTATGTTCATTTTTTTCATATATAAAAGTATTATAATGCCACAAGTTTATTAAATTTGATTAGCTAAAATGAGTTGATATATAAGGACAAATTTATAGTAACTATCCCCTATATAGAACTTTAAGTATTTTCTTGTTATTAACATATTTATTAAAGTTATAGTAAACAAAATAAATATCTAGTATACACATAATAGATTTAATCAAGTATTACTAATAATTATAATATGTAATTTAGTTATTATAAAGTGAAATTATGATTGATATTATAATAATTAAGCCGATAGGCTTATTAAGTCGATAGGCTTATTGTGGGAGCTTTGCTCCCGGATTTTATTTTTTTGCTGAAAATTTTGTAAGACTATTTTTCGATGAAGGATAAAAACTCTTTCCTTCTTCATGATTTAAAAAACCCAGTTAATAATTAGAAAGTTTCCATTTATTTGTTCAGTTTAAATTTTTATTTTTTCCACTATTTCTATAAAATATTTTGACTCTTAACGTTAAATTCTCAACTATAATTTCTCTTCATTTATGCAATGGATTATAATTAGTACTAAAAGAGGTGGATGCAAGTGTTTATCCTTTTGCTACTACCATGGAACAATGCCAAGATGCCATATCTTTTGTCTATTATTTGATTCAGTAGTTTTTGCACAAATTTGTTTCACAATTTATCAATGACAATTTTCTTGGGAGGGCATGTTGGTTGTAGGGGTTAGTTTTTGTGTTGCAAAAATAATTTTGAGCTAGAACTTACACTTTTTTTCCAATGCAAATTTTTAGCAATAGAATGTAATGCCCCGCCAAGGGATCCAAAGAATTCCACTAAGTTTGCCAAACAAATTTTTTTTTAAAACATGAAAGTAAAACCATTCATAACATTCTTTAAAGATCCCTTAACGTTGAATCACGTCTAACATCACATCCTTATGAAATAACCATGATACATCCAATGTTTATAAATTATATTTTAGATTGCTCAATCATCCACTGTACATGTTACAAGGTATGAAAAACTTAAAAGAATAAACATCCATATAAATAAAGTACATCATCATCCAATATTAATCCATGATGCAATTAAAGTAAATGAAACCACATGTCATACATGATACATCTTCACCATAAAGATATAAACATCCATCATAAAAGATAACCATATATCACAAACATAAATACTAAGTGCACGGTTCCTCCCAACTATTAATAGCATCATTAGACCATCATGGATCCTAGCCATCCCTCCATGTGTAACATTCCAAAGCACCAAAGAGATCATCGATATTAACATAGTAAGAATGTCACTCTTAAAAATATCTTACTAACATGCAAAGTAAAGTATAAGATAACATCATCTAACATAAGCAAATCATCAATATAAGGAACATACTAGTAAATACATCCATCATAAGGTATATCATCTATCATAAGGCTCCAAGAACATAATGAAGATAAATACCAACCAAGAAAACATCATCCGCGGTGTCTCGGATAGATCTCAAATGATAAGAGTGGAAAATACACTACCATCCGACTGTGTGGAACCTAAATGGTTCACTCCCACCATGCTGAGGAGATAATCTCAAGTCCCATACAGGCTATCCAAAACCACAAAGCATAAATCTCTATAGTCCATAAATTTTAAAAGTATACTAACTCAAAAGTTCCATCACACAAAACCGACATCTAATTCTCAGAGGCACAACAATGGCATGTAGGAAACCTACTCTGTAAGCAGAAAAGTGTCATCGCATTTATCACGTACAAGTTACCCTGGCAGTTAGCTAAACTCCATGGGTCCATACTGATCTCATGCGGCCACTAGTATCCTCTCATTCTGACGAGGCATACTACGAAATGCAAAGTCGCAACCATGCATTCTCTCTACCTCCATCCTAGCCTGTACAAGCGCTCAAGGCATGGGCGAGAACCAAAACAATTATCATTTTAGGTTCATTTAATTCTCATTTACTGTGTAAATGTTATCACTTATTAACCAAACTTACAATGAGTTACCTTGGCAGCCACTTAGGGCCCCGGCCCCCATTGCAAGCCACTTCTCGACACTACAAGTAGATTACCTACCCTAAGCTCATAGAATTATAAAATCACCACAGTGCTATACAAGTGACTGTAAAGAAAAATCCAAAAGATAATCCATAAAAATAATCATCAAATATCCATGATAAAAGCATCAAATATCCATAATAAGAATCATCAAATCACCAAGATAAGAATCATCAAATTTTCATTAGCATCTGGAAAAACATCCATAGAAAATCATGACCACAACAGTTCTCTATTGGAAACTGAAGGCATCACTGATAATCATAAGTATCTATTGGTTCTCAATAACCAAAATATATCTCAAAATAAATCATCATATCTATTGGTTCTCAACAAGCAACCAAGAATATCTCAAAATCATACTGATCGAAGACTCCAAAATGGTTGAGTCAAAACATGTCACAATATGACATCATCAAAAAATAAATCCACATTTCAGTCCCATCATGGCGACTGGAAAATAATCCAAGGATAACTGATCGATGACTCAAAAATGATTAACTCAAGTGTCTCATACACATACATCTCAGCTTCACACATGAGGACTGATGAAAAAATACAAATAGTAAATGCAAACATTTCATAGAGCATACGATTACATTACCATGGTTAGGCTTATAAAGATCGAGATCAATAAGATCAACATGCCAACACATCTCATAACCCTCGAGCCTTTGGTAAAAACTTAGGATTGGTCAACACTAGTCAACCCCAAAACCCAAAACAAGAAGCATATAGAATACACGATGCAAACACATGTTTTGGTTTACTAAATTCACATAGTTGAATAATGTGTAGGGGTTTTCAATTTTCTATATTTGCAAGTATACTTTCAAGAGTATAAGATTTATCATTTGACCTACAAGTCAACCCAATTGTTCCTCGATAGCATTATCCTTCCATTATTAAGAATTACATTTTAAGAATAACTTAAAGATAAATATTCACTAAACTGATCATCATTGACCTTTAATTAAATTATTCTCTATATTTAACCATGATCCATATTCTAATTGATTAACCTTTCAACTTTTTTAGGATCATTTTTCGTTATATTATAAGAGGATCAATTATCATCTTTCGAATAAGAGATTATAATTTTATTAGAATGATCAATTAATCAATCAATTATCATAGGTACACCATCCATGACTTATTAACATTCTAATAGTTTTCAATTAGAAACTTAATTAAGTATTACTAAAGTTTGAGTCTTTTAATTTAATCGTTATCATCATTGACAACCATATAATATCTAAAGTCATAATTCAAGTCATAAGACTAGTCAACTTCGATATAGATAATCTACAATCTCGTTAAAAGAATTATATCAATTAAATTTCTATTACATAACTTAATTATTAATTAAATCTAATTAACTCTCATTAATTGATTTAATTAATAATTGCATAACTATAGCAACATTCCAATTAATATCAGTTGACTAATAACTAACTAGAATTTTGTAAGATAAAAGTCAACTATAATCTAGTACACAAATATTCACATTCATAGTTCAATAATAACTTGTTAATATTTAATAACAAGCTATATTGGGAATCTATAATAACCACATTCGTCACTCTGCAACAATGTTCCCATTTATATTTTAATAATAAAAAGTTATAATAAATCTCCAATACCAAGTATTATTATCTCAAATAAATTTTCCCTATGTACGTTGATTCAATTAATTGATACTCTTCCAAATTATTAACCAATTCAATTTGATTAATATCTTTTACAGTACTTCAATCATTAACTAATCTCCTTTAGATTAACTCTGATCATATTAATTGATAACTATTTAAACTATTTATACTATAATTTATTAATAGTTTGTTAGACCCAACAAACATTAATAAATAATAAACTCATCAAAACTATTATTAATCGATCTAGAGAACTTTACATAAGCTTCATTAGCTAACTCTTAATACCATTGAGATATATCAATAATTTAGTTAATAATATATAACGTATTAATAATACCATAGTAATTCAAATTATAACAATGTTATAACAGTGACTCCATGTCAATTAAATCTTAATCCATTATCATTAAAGTCTCTTCATTTAAAAACGTAATATAAACTTACCATCTCTAAATTATTTAATATATATTAAATAGTATTTAATATATATCATAAAAAGTCCACTATATAAACTATATTAAAAAAAATTTTCTTTTAATTTTTTCTCATTTAAAAATCCATTTACTTAGATTGACTAATAATTAATTACACTTCTTCTACTATTAACTAATCTTAATTAAATTTGATTTAATTAGATTAGATAATAAACCATATAAAACTAATGCATATTAATAAGATTCTAATAAGGGAAGATTACAATATTATCTTTAATTCATTCCATGCTTTGATATATTATTTTTGTGAATTTTAAGCATAAAAAACTCTTGGTTATGGGAAATGAAGAAATATCTATCTTTGAATAAAATAGTCTCAGTATGATGGCCATATCTCCCTAATGAACCGTTGGATCAGGCTGAAATTGAAATATGTTGGAGAGGGCCAAGTTGCGCCAATTCTGACCAGAGCGATCGAATAAATTCGATCACGATAAAAAGTTATAAATGACTAAGTTCAAGTCTATCCAAAGGGCAGCGACAGGACAATTTGTGATGAATTAAGAATTTTTTCTTAAAATAATTGTTCTCTAAATTTAACCATAAAAAAGTTTGTTCATACGCATCTAAAAATATAATTGATAGAAAGATTACATCTAATTATTCAAATTTTCACCATAAAATTTCCATTTTAATTCCAAATCTTGTCTTTCTAATTTAATATAAATTTGAACCCAAACTCGATTCAGATCTAATTTCTTCCTTAATTGGATCTAGGGTTTTCTATTATTTTTTTCTCAACCAAATAAAATATCTAGATTCCAATTTCAAATTACAGATTCAATCATAGAGAAGTTTTCAGACACGTATAACAGACACGATGAAGATAAGAAGAGAAAGAGTGCAAATAGAATATGTGATTATCACGAGTGCACTTGGACACTGATGTTAATTCGTTATGCTTCATAAGTCCATAGAAAATCTCTTCCTTCACCATCATTCGCAATTCCTCCAAGATCCAAGCCAACTGAATCCTCCAAGTGACTAGAAGTGCTAGAAGAAGCATAGAAGCATGTAGAAAATATATGAGCATATGAACTTCTCCAATGCATGTAAGCTTTGAAGCTTGAAGCTTGTCCAAACACACTAGGAGAGCCTCTATTTAAAGACCTCTAAGATGCATCTAGAGTGTCTCTAGAAACAACTAAAAGATAAGCATGACAACCAAGCACGAGTCTTTTCCAACCTTCTAAATGAGTCTTAAGGTTGTAGACACCATGTGCTCAAATAAAATGCTAACTTCTAAGTGTAGACAACTTGTGCATTCTTAGAGTGCAAACTCCTATGTTGTCTACATGACAACTCCTGAGAATTTGCCAACTCCTATGTGAGAAAATATTAATATAATATTTAATTTACTCTTTCCAATTTTATTTATTTATTATTAAATCTTATGCACTAACTTTAATAATTCCACTTTTCAATCTTAATATATTTATATTTTAATCATATGAGATTTAGAATCTTTTAATAATTTTAAATATATTTCCCACTTTTAAATTTCATTTTCAAAATTTAATTGCTAAAATATTTATTAGCTTTAATAATAATATTATTTAGTCATTTATTTAAAAATACTCCAAATATATTATTATTAAAAAAAATATTGTCACATTCCAAATTTAAACTTATAACTTTTATTTTCAAATTTAATTATTTTATTTAATTAATTTTTCAATTAATTAAATAAAATAAATATTAAAATACCATATTAATTTTTTATTTAATTAAATTATTAATTAAATATTTTAATTAGGCTTAATTAATAGAAAATACATCAAAGACTCATAAGGTGAAAACCCATCATAGCTAAAATACATACAAAATCAAACCAAGGGTTAATATCACGAATTATGTCATCCGACATATTCGAAGGGTACTCAACTCAGATACTTATCCTAATTTTTCTATTAGAACAAATGGCTTAAAGGGTTGGGATTTGGACTTGAGAATTTATCTCCCCTCTCTTATCATTGAGATAATGTGATAGGCTATGCTCATCTTGGCAATTCAGGGAAGTTGATACCCAGTACCTGCAACTTGCATAAAAACTATGCATGTACAAGCACAATATATACTAAACTAAACAGGCAATGGCAGGAAGTGGTGCATTGTGTAGATCCCGACTAGCAGGTGACTACGACTCCCTTCCTTAACCACATCAGACACGCCATACAAAAGCAAAAACGCAAAGAAAACACGCACACCATACACATGCAAGTATGGGGTAAGTATCCATAAGAAAGCACATATGAGAATAAACCATCTAGCTAATAACTATCAATAACTGTAAATACTAAAAATAATCATCATGCATACAATGTAATATAAAGTCTAAGTGATTTCATCACATAATAAACTGAATCCATAGCACAATATCTGATAATCTCATAACAATGCTGCTAACCATCAACATAAGACTAGCCCCAAAAGAGTTCAGCAACAATAACAAAATATGAACCAGGGGCAGGCACTACATAGAACATTAAATTTGCCGAAAACTTGTGATCAAGAGTATTTAGACGTTGTGCTAAAGAAATTGTACAATAGAAACTTGGCTTCTGAGATGGAGTTTTTCACTAACTTTGGGAGACTATGTGACAATTAATTTGTTGGTATGTGAGTTTTTAGATTGGATGGGAATTAGAGATTTTTTTTTCCATCTTGTTAATATGTATTCATAGATATGTTAATAGATTAAATACTCTTATTTTAAGGTTCATAATTAATGTTCTTATTAATATTCAACATTATGGTTGTACAATTGAATAATTTAACAATTTGAATAGGTCATAAAATATTGTAAAGCTATGATTATTTTGAGTAATTATATGCTGCACTTATTAGAATCGATGGAATAGAGAATATTTTAATTAGTACGCTATTTTTCTAGATGAATTGTGTATTGTGTTTCTACTATATGAGATTTTGAAAAAATACAAACATCAAGTTTTTATTTATTTCAGATTTCTTTGAGTATAGTTTGTTATAATTTTTTCATGAATGTTCCAGATTACACTCTATTTAGATTTGAATTTTTTTCATTAATATTCTAGATTATACTCTATTTAGATTTAAAACACAATCTATCTTAATAGAAACATAAATTTAAAAAAAAACAATCAATTGTACCATCGTATGTGTCATTTTAATAGTAATTTTTCTATCTTGAGAATATTTTAAGATATTTATATTTTTTCTTTTAAATTTTTTCGTAACCTCTTGACTCAGAATTTATTCATAATCAAGCAACACAGTATAAATTTTAAATTTTATGATTTCTCTAATCCAAACATTAGGGAACATTTACCATCATAAAAATGGTTTAATTTAAACAATTTTTTCCTTTTGTTTTATGCTTTAAGTAAGTTTTCTTAGCCATCACTCAGCTATGCTTCTTTTAACAACTTAAAAAAATCTACTTAAATTGATAGCAAAATTCTATTGAGCCTCCTCTACTTTTTATTATCATTGGCAAGTTTCTAATTCTCTAACCACTTTCTAATTTTAGAGCTATAAGATTTCCACAATCCATTAGATTTCATCTGAATTTTGGAGTATGATTGTGTCAAGATTTGATCCATCATGAAGAGACCCAGTTTCTAATTTTGTTTAAAATTTTGTTTATAAATTAAAAATCTTATGAAATGTTGGTGAGGAAAAATGTATTTCCAAATAACAACTTTATCAATGAAATGTCTATTTTTTGCATTTTATCATTCAAATACATTTGTTGAGGTAATGAATTGTGTCTTTTTAAAAAAAAAATTAATAAGAATTTGATGAATTTTTATGCAAAAACATATTTAAGCCGATAGGCTTATTGTGGGAGCTTTGCTCCCCCATTTTCTTTTTTCGACGAAAATGTTGTAAGACTCAATGAAAATGTTGTAAGACTTCTCAAGTTTATGATCTTTCGTTGATATGAAAACTCATTTAAAAAATTTAAAGTTTCCTTTATCATTGTTAGTTTTGTAGGAATGTTTCTAACTTTTATTTCTTCTTCTAAAAGTTTCTATTTAACTTATATATTTATAAGCTAATTTATGTTTTTCTTCCATTTTTGACGTTGTGTAGGTTCTATTGGATTTTTCCCTATCAACATTTTTTATTATTTTCTCTTCTTGTGTATGTTCATTTTTTTTCATATATAAAGGTATTATAATGCCACAATTTTATTAAATTTGATTGGCTAAAATGAGTTGATATATAAGGACAAATTTATAGTAACTATCTGCTATATAGAACTTTAGGTATTTTCTTGTTATTAAAATATTTATTAAAGTTATAGTAAATAAAATAAATATCTAGTATACACATAATAGATTTAATCAAGTAGTACTAATAATTATAATATGTAATTTAGTTATTATAAAGTGAAATTATGATTGATATTATAATAATTAAGCCGATAGGCTTATTAAGTCGATAGGCTTATTGTGAGAGCTTTGCTGCCAGATTTTACTTTCTTGCTAAAAATTTTGTAAGACTATTTTCTGATGAAGGATAAAAACTCTTTCCTTCTTCATGATTTAAAAAACCTAGTTAATAATTAGAAAGTTTTCATTTATTTGTTCAGTTTAAATTTCTATATTTTTCACTATTTCTATAAAATGTTTTGACTCTTAACGTTAAATTCTCAAGTATAATTTCTTTTCATTTATGCAATGGATTATAATCAGTACTAAAAGAGGTGGATGCAGGTGTTTATCCTTTTGCTACTACCATGGAACAATGCCAAGATGCCATATCTTTTGTCTATTATTTGATTCAATAGTTTTTGCACAAATTTTTTTCACAATTTATCAATGATGATTTTCTTGGGAGGGCATGTTGGTTGTAGGGGTTAGTTTTTGTGTTGCAGAAATAATTTTGAGCTAGAATTTACACTCTTTTTCCAATGCAAATTTTTAGCAATAGAACATTAAATTTGCCCAAAACTTGTGATCAAGAGTATTTGGCGGTTGTGGTAATGAAATTGTCCAATAGAAACTTGGCTTCTGAGATGGAGTTTTTTACTAACTTTGGGAGACTATGTGACATTTAATTTGTTGGTATGTGGGTTTTTAGATTGGATAGGAATTAGAGATTTTTTTTTAATCTTGTTAATGTGTATTCATAGATATGTTAATAGATTAAATACTCTTATTTTAAGGTTCATAATTAATGTTCTTATTAATATTCAACATTATGGTTGTACGATTGAATAATTTAACGATTTGAATAGGTCATAAAATATTGTAAAGCTATAATTATTTTGAGTAATTATATGCTGCACTTATTAAAATCGATGGAATAGAGAATATTTTAATTAGTACGCTATTTTTCTAAATGAATTTTGTATTGTGTTTCTACTACATGAGATTTTGAAAAAATACAAACATCAAGTTTTTATTTATTTCATATTTCTTTGAGTATAGTTTGTTATAATTTTTTCATGAATGTTCCAAATTACACTCTATTTAGATTTGAATTTTTTTCATTAATATTCTAGATTATACTCTATTTAGATTTAAAATACAATCTATCTTAATAGAAACATAAATTTAAAAAAAACAATCAATTGTACCATCGTATGTGTCATTTTAATGGTAATTTTTCTATCTTGAGAATATTTTAGGATATTTATATGTTTTCCTTTAAATTTTTCCGTAGCCTCTTGACTCATAATTTATTCATAATCAAGCAACACAGTATAAATTTCCAATTTTATGATTTCTCCAATCTAAACATTAGGGAACATTTACCATCACAAAAATGGGTTAATTTAAACAATTTTTTTCTTTTGTTTGATGCTTTAAGTAAGTTTTCTTAGCCATCACTCAGCTATGATTCTTTTAACAACTTAAAAAAATCTACTTAAGTTGATAGCCAAATTGTATTGAGCCCCCTCTACTTTTTAATTATCATTGACAAGTTTCTAATTCTCTAACCACTTTCTAATTTTAGAGCTATAAGATTTCCACAATCCGTTAGATTTCATTTGAATTTTGGAGTATGATTGTGTCAAGATTTGATCCATCATGAAGAGACCCAGTTTCTAATTTTGTTTAAGATTTTGTTTATAAATTAAAAATCTTATGAAATGTTGGTGAGGGAAAATGTATTTCCAAATAACAACTTCATCAATGAAAATGTCTATTTTTGTATTTTATCATTCAAATACATTTGTTGAGGTAATGAATTGTGTCTTTTCAAAAAAAAAATTTAATAAAAATTTGATGAATTTCTATGCAAAAACATATTTAGGCCGATAGGCTTATTGTGGGAGCTTTGCTCTCCCATTTTCTTTTTTCGACGAAAATGTTGTAAGACTCAACGGAAATGTTGTAAGACTTCTCAAGTTTATGATTTTCCGTTGATATGAAAACTTATTTAAAAAATTTGAACTTTCCTTTATCATTGTCAGTTTTGTAAGAATGTTTCTAACTTTTATTTCTTCTTCTAAAAGTTTCTATTTAATTTATATATTTATAAGCTAATTTATGTTTTTCTTCCATTTTTGACATTGTGTAGGTTCTATTGGATTTTTCCCTATCAACATTTCTTGTTATTTTCTCTTCTCATGCATGTTCATTTTTTTTCATATATAAAGGTATTAAAATGCCACAAGTTTATTAAATTTGATTGGCGAAAATGAGTTGATATATAAGGACAAATTTATAGTAACTATCCGCTATATAGAACTTTAGGTATTTTCTTGTTATTAAAATATTTATTAAAGTTATAGTAAATAAAATATATATCTAGTATACACATAATAGATTTAATTAAGTAGTATGAGTAATTATAATATGTAATTTAGTTATTATAAAGTGAAATTATGATTGATATTATATTAATTAAGCCGAAAGGCTTATTAAGTCGATAGACTTATTGTGGGAGCTTTGCTCCCATATTTTTTTTTTTTTGCTGAAAATTTTGTAAGACTATTTTTCGATGAAGAATAAAAACTCTTTCCTTCTTCATGATTTAAAAAACTCAGTTAATAATTAGAAAGTTTCCATTTATTTGTTCAGTTTAAATTTCTATATTTTCCACTATTTCTATAAAATATTTTGACTCTTAATGTTAAATTCTCAACTATAATTTCTCTTCATTTATGCAATGGATTATAATCAGTACTAAAAGAGGTGGATGCAGGTGTTTATCCTTTTGCTACTACCATGGAACAATGCCAAGATGCCATATCTTTTGTCTATTATTTGATTCAATAGTTTTCGCACAAATTTGTTCCACAATTTATCATTGACGATTTTCTTGGGAGGGCATGTTGGTTGTAGGGGTTAGTTTTTGTGTTGCAGAAATAATTTTGAGCTAGAACTTACACTTTTTTTCCAATGCAAATTTTTAGCAATAGAACATTAAATTTGCCGAAAACTTGTGATCAAGAGTATTTGGAGGTTGTGGTAATGAAATTGTACAATAGAAACTTGGCTTTTGAGATGGAGTTTTTTACTAACTTTGGGAGACTATGTGACATTTAATTTGTTGGTATGTGGGTTTTTAGATTGGATAGGAATTAGAGATTTTTTTTTTCATCTTGTTAATGTGTATTCATAGATATGTTAATAGATTAAATACTCTTATTTTAAGGTTCATAATTAATGTTCTTATTAATATTCAACATTATGGTTGTACGATTGAATAATTTAATGATTTGAATAGGTCATAAAATATTGTAAAGCTATGATTATTTTGAGTAATTATATGTTGCACTTATTAGAATCGATGGAATAGAGAATATTTTAATTAGTACGCTATTTTTATAGATGAATTGTGTATTGTGTTTCTACTACATGAGATTTTGAAAAAATACAGACATCAAGTTTTTATTTATTTCAGATTTCTTTGAGTATAGTTTGTTATAATTTTTTCATGAATGTTCCAGATTACACTCTATTTAGATTTGATTTTTTTTCATTAATATTCTAGATTATACTCTATTTAGATTTAAATCACAATCTATCTTAATAGAAACATAAATTTTTAAAAAAACTCAATTGTACCATCGTATGTGTCATTTTAATGGTAATTTTTCTATCTTGAGAATATTTTAGGATATTTATATGTTTTCCTTTAAAAAATTTCATAGCCTCTTGACTCAGAAATTATTCATAATCAAGCAACACAGTATAAATTTCCAATTTTATGATTTCTCTAATCCAAACATTAGGGAACATTTACCATCACAAAAATGGTTTAATTTAAACAATTTTTTCCTTTTGTTTGATGCTTTAAGTAAGTTTTCTCAGCCATCACTCAGCTATGATTCTTTTAACAACTTAAAAAAATCTACTTAAGTTGATAGCCAAATTGTATTGAGCCTCCTCTACTTTTTAATTATCATTGACAAGTTTCTAATTCTCTAACCACTTTCTAATTTTAGAGCTATAAGATTTTCACAATCCATTAGATTTCATTTGAATTTTGGAGTATGATTGTGTCAAGATTTGATCCATCATGAAGAGACCCAGTTTCTAATTTTGTTTAAGATTTTGTTTATAAATTAAAAATCCTATGAAATGTTGGTGAGGGAAAATGTATTTCCAAAGAACAACTTCATCAATGAAAATGTCTATTTTTGCATTTTATCATTCAAATACATTTGTTGATGTAATGAATTGTGTCTTTTTTCACAAAAATTTAATAAGAATTTTATGAATTTCTATGCAAAAATATATAAGAAAGAGACTAGATAGAAGATAAGGAAAATATATTAGCTTTTAAAATATATTGGTTTGGCAAGTTATAAAAAATAAAGACGATTACAAGTACCTTTTATAAAATGTAAATAATATTAATAATGTATTTAAAAATATATATATTAGTATAGATATTAAAAATATTATTATACTTCTCTATAATCTATCATTCATTTATTGGTATAAATTTATTTAAAATAATATGTTTGTTAGAAATTGGCTATTGATTTCTTTAACTTCAAAATTTTTTTATCAATAATTTATTAAAATATAAAATTAATTGTGGCTAAGTTCAATTTATAGAATGTAAATAATAATAATAAAATATTTTAAAACTTCTATTATCAAATAAATTCAAAGAGAGATATTTAATTTTTTACCAATTAAAAACAATAGTTATCATAAGTTAAAAATATTTTTAAAAAAAAATTCTTATGAAATGTTGGTGAGTGAAGGTGTTTTTCCTAAAGACACAACTTCAACAATGAAAATGTCTATTTTTGCATTTTATCATTCAAATACATTTGTTGAGGTAATGAATTGTCTTCTGTTTTTTGAATTTAATAAGAATTTTATGGATTGCTATGCAAAAACATATAAGAAAGAGATGAGATATAAGATAAGGAAAATATATTAGCTTTTAGAAATATATTGGTTTGGCAAGTTATAAAAAAATAGAGATGATTACAAGTACCATTTATAAAATGTAAATAATATTAATAATGCATTTAAAAAAATATATATTAGTAAAAATATTACAAATATTATTATACAATTTTCTCTATAATATATCACGTATTTATCGGTATAAATTTAGTTAAAATAATATATTGGTTAGAAATTAGCAATTGATTTCTTTGATTTCAAAAAAAAATTATCAATAATTTATTAAAATGTAAAAATGATTGTGGCTAAGTTCTATTTATAGAATGCAAATAATATTAATAATTTTTTTTACAAATTTGATTACCAAACAAATTCAAAGAGAGATATTTAATTTTTCACCAATTAAAAACAATAGTTATCGTAAGTTAAAATTATTTCAAAAAAAATAGATGGTAACATTATTAGATTCTTTCATTTCAAAAAAATAATTTCTATCACTATAAAGTCTTCTTTATAGTCTATAATGTATTTATTTGGTATAAATTAATCAAGTCATTTAAAAAAAAGACATTTATGTTTGCTCATAGTTTTGGTGGTCTATAATGTTGACTAGGTAATGTTGACTATGGTTTCAAAGACGTATTAGTTTGTTAGTTGAGTTGACATTTTTTTTGGTAAACTTTTTATCTTCACAGTGAAAATACTCCTATCGGCTCATCGTTGCACATACAAAAATGCGCAACTGCTAGTTATATATTTTTTATATTCTTTTGAAGTTATACTTAAATAGGTGAACATGACATAAAACTTGTTTCTCTATTAAATCATATTCACATTATCGCGTTATATTAGCTTTGATCCATAGAGCCAAAGGCTTTCATTAAAAAATCAATCATAACTCATGCATACATCTACCTTGACTTGTAAAACTAAAGGTTCTCATTAACAAATGAATTATCAATCACACATACATTTTTAATCTATTGATAGAATAAAATCATTCTTTCATGCTTGGTCTCTCATGTGTTATCATTCATATTTTACGAGAATTAGTTAATTATTTACCTAGTAATTAGTTTTTTATTAAATGAATAGAAGTCTGAGGATTGTTTATGATTGGAAATTAAAAATAAGTTAATATTTAAACATGCATAGGTATAGTTAACAATTTATAAGTGAACATTAAACATTAAAGGATTCTTGTAATTGAAAATTTGATGAAATGACATATATTTGGCTCCTTGGATCATTATATTTCTTCATCTAACTTTTATAAAGAAAACAAATATGTATGCTTGTAACTTATATACTTTATAGTTGGGTGCTTAAATAACTAAAATTAATGGTTTGACTCAATCAATTTTTCTCAGGGTGAGTCATGATCTTCTTCCTTGTGATGTTGAGCTAATGTATTGCACACAATATTATTCCCATAGACTCCTTGTGAATTGGAGAACTTCATTTGTAAACCAAGAGCCACTTGACTTGCATCATTCCATTTTAATTAATAAATTTATGAGAGCTAAAATCCAAACACCAAAACTAAGTTTCTAAAAAATTACATTTTATATGAGAAAAGATATAAATATTGATTATATGATTAAACTATTTCCTACTTCTAACATGGTACACTAACTATTGATTTACTCCATAATATTTTCCTAGTTCTAGAAATATACGACATCAATTTTTTTCAAATATGACTATAGTCTATGAAATACTATAGTCATTTACATTTGTTTCTCTCAAATATGACTTTGGTTTATGAAAGAATAGTCTAGTTTTTTTTCCCTTTACATTGAAAAGTCACATTACTTTGTAAAATGATGTAAAACTTAATGACAACTCATAATTCTTTTACCTTATTGATCTTATATCTTCTATATATCCATTCCATGAATTTTGGATTGCCTTTACATTTATTTCTTCAAGCCCTATATAAGGCAGGGAGGTGATATTTTCAATAGAGCTATTGAATTCATCTAAATTAGGAACAAGTTGAAAAAATTTAATGTTTGGAAAGAAATATTTTTAAAAAAATATTTTTGGAATATAAATTTTAGTTTCTTATTCATTGAGTAGAATTTTGGTATTTTTTCTAATTATGAAAAAAAGAAAGAGGAAGGAGATGACATGGAACATATGTAATAATTATATTTGTTATAGGCTACATTATGGTATAGTGAGTCTCATTTATTATTGTTGCCTACTACTTTTTAAATTTACTTCTCTTCCTAACTATCAGTGCTAAGAAGATTTTTATTAATGTATGATTTTTTCTTCTTTATCATTAGTTGGTGATAAGAGTGGTGAAGTGCCTAATGTAGAAGATAGAGAAGGGGGTTCTATGGCTTTAAATTCATGACTATGAAATTCAATCACACTATGTTATGAGGAATGTCTAGACTCTTTGGTTGTCATAGGTTTAGGCCTTTTAAACACATTAATTTATGTAAATAATGACTCCAACATTTTAGTTGTTTGCACAATAGTCATGTGCTTTCCCTTCAAAACCCTTCCAATGTTTTGGTAATTATGGTTGTTTCTTACAAAGATTTTTCATAGGAAACATTTGAGCACAAGAATCATTATGCATTTCCCCAGAGTCAATGTTTGTACCCATTTGATCAATCCTATCATACCTCAACCAAATGAACTATTTTTGGATTTTCTATAGACACATGAGAGATACATTTTTGGGCAACTTCTTGTCCCATATATTTTTCTTCTTCTTTTTTGTTCTCCCTATTCATTTATTTAACAGACTCCTCTCTAAGCCACAAATAAACCCCCATTTATTAGAAGAAAAGGAAACCATGAACTTTGAAATAAATAGAGATGTTTCCTTTTCAAACCTAACAATGATGAAGAGATTAATTAGGCTCTAAACAATTTTTATGAGCATGTGGAAGAAATTTCAATCTGGCTTAAACAACAACCCTAGGAAAACATAGCCCAAGATCAGTCTCAACATCCAAGATGTTCTATATTGCAAAATTTTGAAATATTGCTCATTTTTCAGTGTAAGGAACTTTTAACAAAAAGAGGGTATTATTTCTATTCTTTAACTAGTGGTCATAAACTAACCATGTATGAAATAAATGAATTGTAGATTCAATTTATAGTGTAGAGCCCTCTCAAAATAAAAGTTTCCATATGAAAGAGCTTTCTACCTATAACTCGACAATTTCTCACAATCCCAAACACATATCTAAATGTCTTATATGGATTTAAACCCAGAACATTTAGATTAGCTTCATCTTCATGATGCATGATTTTATCATTCAAAAAGTAACTTACATGAATAATATTAAAACCATTAATATTTTATGGAACACATGAAGGAGAAGACAAATCACATTAACAAGATGATTGAGATTGCATCTAATATTACTCATGTTGAGTTTGATGATATCAAGATTTTCACTAATGTGACTAAAATAAGTTAAACTCCTTGAACTCTTCATTTTCTTGGAGAATTGTAGAGAAAAGTTTTTTAGGGTTTAGCAAAGGGTGTGGAAGCCATTGTGGTTGGGGTGAATGTTATAATAGGAGTAAGAGGGATCATGGATGGAATAGGTTTTTTTGATGGCATGAGTAGTTTTCCTATACAACCCAATGGAGAAAGCATTGGTCATTCTCAAGTAGAAGAGGTTCTTAAATAGAGGAACATATAGTATTTGTTGATAGGGGTAGTGATGGTCAACCTATAGATAATTCTAAAGAAATTAGTGGGGGTGGGAGGGTTATAAATTTTCCTCTTCATTTCCATCTGGTGTAGTGTTTCATTTCTACAAATCTGGGAGGTAGAGTGGATTTCAACACAATCACACAAAAGATGTGGCATCCTAAGCTAGCAAAAAACCACCTCAAACAGGATCTAGTAGAAGAGTGATGTTCAGTTGATATTATGAAGATGGAGCTACAATCTTGGCAATCATCAGTAAGATATCTAAAGATCAATGCCCTTTTCGTAAAGTGGGGAGGGAAATGGTTGACAATTCATTAGATAAAATATTGGTGTGACAAATAGTGGGAGCATATTGAAGAATTTAAAACTCTAGAAAATGGGTTTTGTATGATCATAGTGGATAGCGCCCATGATAGGGTCTGGATATTAAATAGTGGGCCATATTTTCTAGACTAGATAGGCTTTTACATGAAGCCATGGAAACCCAAATTTGATCTGACCAAAGAATCCATTAGGTCTTTCCCAATATGGATTAGACTAAGGAACTTACCTCAAGAATATTAGAATGAAGAGTGTTTTTGATTAATAGGAAATAAGCTAAGAACTTATGTTTAAACTGTAGAAATGGTGGATAGGGCGACCTTTCAAATGTTCCTTCACATTTGCATAATGTGGGATGACTATCAGCCTTTACCAGAAATAATAGAGTTATTTTTATCGAAAGGAAAGTGGAGATAAGATATGTCTATAGAGGATGAGTTGCATCTTTGTGTGGTGTGTCTCAATGAAGAACATGATTCGAATGGGTGCTTTATGGAAGGAATGTTGAAAGAGAAAGAGGCAAAAAAGCTTATCAATAATGTACTAGTGTTGTCTAAAGCTTCATCTATAAATAAAGGAAATGAATGCAAAGGAATGTTAGCAAGGAATGTTGAATGGGAATATGATTTGGTTGTGAAATAAATTTTGAATAAGGATGGATGGGAAATATGGGTGAAATTTTGGGTGAAAAAGGAAATAATGAAGGAATGCAATCTCAAGGAGGAATGAAGGAGGTTTCAAGGGAAGATGGTGTAAGGGAGAAAGGGTCAGTGGAATTTTTCTAGGAAGTGAAAGAGATAAATAGGGTGAAATGACCCGCTTTAGAGGGGGAGAGAGGAGTTTAAGAAATTTGCAAAAGATGGTTCTCCTTGATAGGACAAAGTTGAGGAACCTAGTTTTTATTGGGAGTTGGGTTTGAGGCAAAGAATGAAAAATATTGATAAGGAGGCATGGTACTACTTAGACATTTTAGAGGGAGATATGTTGCTTAATGATAATTTTGAAGCTTTGGAAGACAATAGAATGAAATATATATATATCCAAGAAGAAATTTATAAGGCTTCTTTAATGATGAAGAACAATATGGGGAAGAGTTTGAGGAGAATGATCTAGTAGAGGAAGAGACAAACGGGTCAGTAGAGGATTTTTTAAAGCTCTTAGATAATACTATGATGCAAGAGAAAATAAATCTATCTCGATTAGAGAGGAGAAACCAAAAGATTAAGGTAGGGAAGAGTCAAAAGAAAGGAAGAAGGACTTGAAAGGCTTTAATCCAAATTGGTGGTAGTGCAAAATGATAAAAAAAATTGAAAGCAAGAACAAGTCCTACCTATTTTCAAAAGAGATGAAGCTCCTTTCATGGAATGTCAAGGGTTGTAATGCCCTTGATAACATTCACTTGATCAAGAAAGGTCTATCTTGGTCAAGTGAGACCAAATGTTGTTTTGTTTCAAAAAACTAAGATTAAATTGGAGGATATTGATGTAATGAAGGAAAGGTTTGGAAGATGGAATAGTGAATAGATGGATTCTCGAGGAGCCTGTTGTGGTTCCACAATGCACACCCCATTCCCTAGTAGGAATAGGGACCCCATACTTTATTTTCAGCTTTTTTAGGGCTCTAGTCCAGGGTTTGAGTCATTTTGAGGTCTTATCTAGTCTCCTAGCTTGTGTTCAGATCCTAACGGAGAAACCCAAAAGCCAAAATTTCAATTTTGACACTTAGTAAGATTTTTCATTTTTGGACCTCAGAGGTGAGTTGGTGAGCTAGTGAGTTGCTACACTTTTTGGCAAAAAAGTTTTGGAAGAATTTTGGAGAAGTTAGAGGTGAGCTGGTCAGATGTTGTACTTTTTGGCAGCAAAGTGTTGAAAGATTTTTGGAGAAGTTAAAAGTGAGCTGGTGAGCTACTGCACTTTTTGGCAACAAAGTGTTGGAAGAATTTTTGGAAGAATTAAAAGGTGCATAGATTCACTAATGCACTTCTTTTGAGGTGTGCTTTTCTAGAGGTGTACCAATAGTTAACTACTAGTTCCAAACTTAGAGCTTTCCATGCATTAGAAATGCATTCTAGTAGTAGTTTAACTTTGATAGATTCCTAGTGAAGGATCAACTTCTATTTTTGACACTTCCACATCGATTGAAGGCTTTCTTATTCTTTTTCTCTCATAAATTATTTGTTCATGGCATGTAAAGGCTCATGCATCCAATTAATGAATATAAAATGGATGGAGTCCTACTAAACACTAGTTAGATTGTTAGTTTGTAAATAATTAGTTTGTTATATTAAGTTAAAAGCATATTATTGCATGAAGATATCTCTCACTCCCAACACAAATTGAGAAGATGATTTCTTATAAATACTGGATTGTAAGATGTATTCTAGGCTGCCATTATTTTGCAATAATAATATGCTTTTGGTGCTTGCATTTGGAGTGTAGTGATTCTTGCCTAAATATGTCATTGTTTTGTGAGTTTATGTTCATGAAATTGCGATTGAGCCAAAAGTTTATTATTTTATTTCTAGCTATGTGATCTTTTAATTCTGGTATTTTCTATAGTTTTACAAATTTTGTTGACATATCTAGTTTGAGAAGAAATCACCAAATTTTTCCTGCATAACTCTTTGTCTCACATGAGTGCACTTTTCATGGCCTTACGATTTGATGAAGAACAAAACATCATACAACTATTAAAGTTTCCCATCGATGATTGCATTAGTAGAATTAAGGAAGCATTGCTCCTACTTTCATTGGTTATCCACTGATTTCTTTGAAAGCTTAACTCGTAAATGTGTTGTTTCCATAGCTTATGTCCATTAGGATTTTACTATCATGTTATTTTCTTTAAAGTTCTTGTTATTTGTTTTACTAACCCCTTGTTAAATTAGGAATTCATATTAGTTACATCATTAGATTGCATTCATTGGAAAACATAAAAAATACAAAAATATAGTTCTTTTTGTGTGTTTTATTTTGAAGCAGGGAACATATTCTACATCTCATCTAAAATGAAATGAACCAACAAAGGGCTCCTCGCAAAAAAAAAAAAACATTTATCTTCAATTGAGTGGATTCCAGTAGGTTGCAAGATCACTCGGAACCTTGGAGTTGATTCACAAGATTGACTTTTCAAGAGAGGAATTTGAAAAAATTTCAACCATTTAGCATCGTGCATAACGAAAACTTAATAGAAGTGGCACTAGAAGGAGGGCTTGATTTTGATTTTCAAAATAGAAGAAAAATCTGCCAAAGTTTTGAAATTCTGCACTTTTTACAAGTTCAAAAAACAAAATTTCTAAGCTTTTTGAGAAATTTAGGTGCACTGGGGCACTGGTGAGTTGGTGTGCTAAATTTTGTGGTGCACCTCATTTTATGAGAAAGTGTACTTCTATAGAGGTGAAATTTTTCTAGAGTTGTTGCAAATTGGAGAGTTTTGATCTATAATCTCCATTTTAGTGAGCTTTAAGATCTTCACCAAGTGTGCAAAATTTTCTTGAGCTTACCCAGTTTTGCAAACCATGCAGTGATAATAGAATACCTCAAATTCAACCACTTCCATTTGACCTTTCATCATCTTCTTCAACTCCACCTCCACTTCAACCACCTCATAGACCACCACATATTCCAACAATTCCACCTCCACAACCACCACCTTTAGGTTTGCCAAATCCTCCAATGGCCTTTTTTGCAAACAATGTAGATTCACCAATAAACTTGAGAGGTGCACTCCATGACCTTCCCAAGAATCCTGAGAAGTTTTGCCCAAGGTTCATTTATGGAGAAACATGAACTACTAAAGATCACATCAAGGTATTTAAAGAAATTTACAACCAAAAATAGATTGCTAATGAGGATGTGGTTCTTCATTTATTCCCCTACTCTTTGGGGGAAATTGCCTTTAATTGGTATAGTAATTTGCCACCTGGATGTATTGGAGATTGGGATACTTTCAAAAAATTGTTCCTGAAATAATTCAAAACTTTTATCAACTAAGTTGTGATACATCAACAATTCATATCAATCAAAAGGGATCCAGCCGAGATGGTTTCACACTTCAACCATCACTTTCACATGGTGTATTGCAAGCTAGAAGCACCATACACTATACCAATTGAAGTTTCTATTTAGATTTATCTGAATGCTATGGACCATCTTACTACTATTTTTCTGAGAAGACATCCTACAAAAAATATTGACACATTGGATAAAGTCTTCGCAAAAGCAATTACCTTCATTAAGCAAGCTAATCCTAACAAAGGAGGATTAATGCTACCAACTTAAGCTATCACAACAATGCCAACGTACCTTGTCAGAGTACCCACGATGCCTAGTCAACTCATACCTATGAATCCAATTCCATTACAATAGGAACCTACTCCATAAAACCCCACTCTAACATATCCAAACTATGAACCTCTAAAAGCTACTTTCTTTGAGCAAAAGGCAACACTGCCCGTTGAAGCAAATAATAGCTTTGTTTCTAAATTTGGTCAGATGAAAAAGACTATGTCACAAATGAATAATGAATTGAATCATCTAAGGTTGTCACAAGGGTAGAATAATAACTTCCAAAGAAATAATGTTGGTCCTTACAAAAACAATTATGGCCAAAATTATAATAGGGACTTTAGTGGAAACAACAACAATAATGTAGGAAACAACAATGGGGGGACCAATTTCAATCCTTTTGATCGTAATAATGGCTTCCAAAAATAGAACCGACAATGGAACACCTATCTGAATAATGGAAGCATTATTGTCGATAATAAAATAACAATGTTTAGTATGCAGATATTAATCAGTATGACGATGGTTCCTAATATAATGGAAATCAAGAGATGACTCAAAGTTCACAAGTAAATGACAATGCTCCTCCTATACAATTTAATTCTATTCTATTAGAATCCTACAATGCTGCACATAATGCATAGGTATAACAACCAACCAATGAAGAATTCTCATTCCCATTTAGCTAGGAACCTGACCTTTAGCCTGAAGAGATGTTTTCTTTTCACAATGACAATTGAAATACATACAATCTAAGAAGTAGAAAAGAACCTATGAAAGACAAAATTTCTCCAGCTTTACAACCAACTCCTCATGATCTGAGAGTGAGTAACAATCCAACACCAAATAAGCCACCATATGGAGGACAAAAAAATTAGAACCAAGCAAATGTGCCAACAATATTAAATAATCCTACTTGGTTTATTGAAAAGTACAGTGCAGTAGAGGACTTGAAATGAACTAAGGCCAATATGTCCATGTTTGACATGTTGCAAAATTGTCAACAACAACGAGAAGTGCTCATGAAGACTCTGAATCATATGAAAACTCCCCATAATATGAACATTGTGCCTCAAAAGACAGTATCTCAATAGGTTAATGTTGCAAAAGCAATGCCCACTATGTTTAAAGACAAGGTGGAGGTGCCCTTGTTTTTGCTCAACATCAAAGTATATGTGAAGAATCTTCACTATTACTTGATTGATTTGGGAGCCTCATGTAATGTCATGCCACTATCAATAGCACAAAGGTTAGGGGTTAGTCCTCAACCTTTTAATCAGATAGTGATATAATTGGACAAAATAGAGGTGAAAGTCATCGACATATGGAAAGATGTTTGGATATAGTTGACAGTCGATCCCTGGATTCAAGATGTCATTGATATACATGTCATTGATATCCCAAAAATATATGGGTTACTCCTAAGTAGAGAATGGGAAAATGCCTAAGAGAATGGTTTTCTAGAGATTTCACTTAGTTATGGTTACTGTGGAAGAAATTGAACAATCAAATAAAGATAGATGAAAAGCTCAAATTAAAAAAAATGATTACAAAATACAATGCTATTAATGAGGTGGCATTCCTACAATTAGGTTTGGGCTCATATAAAGCGATGGCATTTGATACAATTCCCACCAAAATATCAAGTAATCTAGATAAAGAACTCAAGATATCAATCCCAAAGGATGAGATCATGACACAATTCATAGATAGTATGGTGGCTAATTTACAATGCTTAGGAGAAGAAGATAACCCCAGTATCTTACTCCTCCCAAGATTTTTTCGATTACACAAAGTCAACCATTTAGAGTTTGAATGCTCATTATGCTAAGAGGTAGTTGCAAAGGTATTAACACACATGATGCAAGACAAGGATAATAAAATTCTAGAAAATGGACCCATGGAAAATCAAAGCCATATAAAGTCATCTGAATCTATGGAAAGGATTGAAGAAGAAATCAAAGATCTAAATTTGTCATATAGTGATACATCTTTAGATGGTGGAGGGTTATCTTCTCCTCCCCCAGGAATGATCAAAGTTTAGAGAAGGAGATGGTATGCGAAAGGTCAAAGGTGGACTTCAGTAGTCATTCATCCTAAACCTAAAGTTGATGAAATCAAAGAACTAATAAGGGAAATTTAAGACAAACAAGAAAAAAATATGCTCCCTCTATCAAGAAGTTATAAAGGAGAATCGTCAAGTCCACCCTGCGAGAAGTTACAATGGGTCCCCAAGAAATAGTCATTCCAATCTCAAGTAAAAGAGAGACTACGGATAAAAAAACACAAGGTTAGAAAACCCATGGAGGATTCAATTTGGACACATCACTTCAATGGTTCCAGATTCAAATTAGGGGTTGACATAGGTATTGAATTGGTCAATCCAAAAGGTAAGTCTTTTTATGCAACATATCAATTATAATTTAGATGTACCAATAACACTGAAGAATATGAAGCATTCATCCAAGGACTTGTCTTTGTGCTAGAGAAAGGAATTACAACTCTCATAATCAAGGGAGATTCTCGGTTGGTTATACGACAAGTGAAATCACTATACTTTTGCAATGACAAAAGCTTACTTGCTTACAGAGAATGAGTGTGGGATTTATTGGATGATTTTAAAGATTTAAACATAATGTCCATTCCAACAAGGAAAAACATGGTAGCAGATGCTCTTGCTATTTCAGCAAGTGCATTATGACCAGTTGAAAGAACAAAATTGAAAAGATTTTTAGTAGAGTTGGTTGTTTCCCCATCTATTTTGGACAATGTTACAAACTTTCAAGTCTTTCAAGATGATCAACACATACTTGAGTTTATCATGTGCAATGGCCACTTTAAAGAGCAAGAAATTGATGACACTCCAAATGAAAAACCTAAGGATGATGAACTTGAAGATTAAGATGGGATCCTAAACTTGAAAACCAACACTATTCCTAAGGGAATGGTTGAATTAGAGTGCATCTTTGATCATGATGAATTAGTGCTTAATAAAAGAACAACCCAAGAAAAGGGGATTAAGGAGAGTGATGCATACAACTTAGGGACTGATGAAGTTTCAAGAATGGTCTGGATAAAGAAAGCGTATAATGCACAAGAAAGGGAAGATATTCTTAAACTACTTACTAAGTATAAAGATGTTATTGCTTGGAGCTATGAAGAGCTAAAGACATATGACCCTGAGATTATAACCCATGATATCCCCTTGAAACTAGATGCCAAGCCTTTCCAGCAAAGACAAAGACCTGTTAATCCTATCATTGAACCTTTGATAATGAAAGAAGTTAAGAAGTTACTTGATGCTAAGATCATTTTACCTATTCATCATTCCACATGGGTCGCCAATTTGGTTCCTTTGTGGAAGAAAACTGGAGAGATTCACCTTTGTGTTGATTTTCATAACTTGAACCTTGCATCTCAAAAGGACAATTATGCTTATGGTTTATGAAGAAGATTGACTGAAGATAGCTTTTACAACTAAATGGGGGATGTTTTCCCTTTGGAGAATTCCTTTTGGATTGATTAATGTAGGGCCTACATTTCAACGAGCCATGGATGAAGCTTATAAGGGTTTAATAAATAGGTGTATAGTTATCTACATGGATGATCTAACTATCTTTTCAAAGGATCAAAGCACTCACATTACTGATTTAAGGTAGGTATTCAATAGATGTCATAAATATGGCATATCTCTTAATCTTAAGAAATGTTCATTTGGGGTCACTAAAGGAAAGTGCCTAGGTCATATTATGTCTAAAGAAGGAGTCTCCATTAATCCTGATAGAGTTGAGGCCATTCTAAAGTTATCACCTCCCCATAGCCAGAACGAACTCAAGCCTTTCTTCGAGAAGATAGATTTTGTATAGAAATTCATAAGCAGACTTGCAAAAATAGTTCATCCCCTTAATGATTTACTCAAAAAGGGAGCTAAGACAGAATGGGTTCTAGAAATTAAAAAATCATTTGGGGATATCAAAGTGGCCATTTCTATGGCCTCAGTACTAGTAAGTCCTGACTATGAGCTACCTATCAAGATATATTCCTTTGCTTCAGAACATTCATGCATTGGGATCTTAACATAGAAGAAAGAAAAGGAAGATGAAATACCTATTGCTTTTATGATTTATCCCTTGAGAAATGCCAAGTTGAATTATTCCAACCTCGACAAATAGTCTTTTGCTTTGATCAAGGCAGTAAATAAATTTCATCATTACATACTAAGAAGTAAGGTGTATGCGATCATACTTGATCTAGCGGTAAAAACATTATTGATACAAAATGAATTTGGTGAAAGATGAGGGAAATGGATGGCAATACTTCAAGAATTTGATTTAGAAATTCAACCCATGAGGTTGGTCAGAGGTCAAGGATTATCAAAAATGATAGCTAATAACCAAGTTGAGGATGAAAAGGAATTTAAGTTTGGCAATGAAATGAATGAGAACAATCAGAAGAAAATGATAGTATCTCCAGTTGATATTGGCCAAGGTGTAATAACAGATGTCTAGTATCAAGATATTGTTTACTACCTTTTGCAAAACTAGTGCCCCAGTTGGATGAATAGTTCACAATGTAGGGGACTCAAAATGAAATGCAAGTCCTACATACTACATGATAGAAAGTTGTACAAAATAAATTACAGAGGAATCTATCTGAAGTGCTTAGGACGTGAGGAAGCAAAAGAAATTCTAGTGCAGTTTCATGATAAGTATGGTATAGAGCATGGTTTGGTAGAAGCCACTACTCATATGATTTTAAGATCGAGTTATTTTTGGCCCACAATATTCAAAGATGCTTTGAGCATGTACATTCCTGTCATATCTACCGAACTAGCACTAACAGGGAAAGACACTTGGCAATGCCATTACAGCCAGTGTATGAGGTATGCCTCTTTGCAAAGTGGGGGTTGGACTTCATAGGTTATGTCAATCCACCATCATCAACTAGACACACTTTTATTCTCATACCCATTGATTATTGTATGCTATGGATAGAAGTAGAAAATTTTACAAATTGCACTACTAAAGTGGTAATGGACTTCTTGGAGGAACACATTGTTACTAGATTTGGGATTCCATTCACCCTTATGTGGGATAACATATCACTTTCACATCAATATTTTTGACTCAATGGGCATTTAAAAATCAGGTCATTATGAATTTCTCTTCGAATTATTACCCACAAGGAAATGGGGTAGCATAATCTACGAACAAGAACTTGATCACAGTAATAAGATGGTTATTGAAGGAGAATCCTAAATATTGGCATACTCAACTCAAATATGCTCTATCAATAGATCATGTAAGGTTAAAGAATGCTTTGGGGACTTCTCCATACTTGCTTGTCTATGGGCAAGAGCCAGTATTCCTGCTTAATCTTAGAATTACTATGTTGAAATTTATGAGTGGGTATGTTGAAAATGTTGATGAAGTATAGATTAGATTGATGAATCTTTTAGAGATGGACAATAAATAGAAAACTACATTGGAGCACATGGCTAAACAACAAGCTGTCGTGAAGAGATGGTTTGACAAGAGGGCCACGACAAAATCTTTTAGGATTTCTGACCTTGTTCTACTTTGGGATAAGGTGAAAGAAAAGTTGGGTAGCCACACTAAGTTTCAATGCTTGTGGATTGGTCCTTATTAGATTGTAGAAATTCTTGGAGAAAACACTTTTAGGCTTAGTTCCTTATAGGGGGAATTAGTTTTGTTTCCAATCAATGGGCAATTTTTGAAACATTATTTTGAAGCCTAAAAGAACCCAAAATAAAATTAGTTAGATTTTATTTTTTCAAGTGTTTTTATTTTCTACAAGTGTGTTTGCTTTTTGTTTTGTGTTTTCTTTTAGTCGCACGTTTGTTTTCAAAGTTCTGTTAGTCTAGGGGTATGCACACTTGAGATTTTGTCTTGAGATATTTTACTAACCACTCTTTTGGTTCCAATTTTAGGAAGAGGTATTTCTTTGTCAAAACATTTGGATGATTGTGTGTCTTATACCAACAGAGGAACAAATGTTACTTATAGTAAAAGAGGACTTCTAGTCTTGAACTTAGGATTGTGAAACAATCATTTCTCAACACTTTACAAAATTTAAAAGATCGATTGTCTTAGGTGTTTTCAAAATAAGGTTGAAGGTAGCAAAGGATAGTCCAAACCCCTATTGGTTCAAACATAAGTGTCTTCTTGAAGAATTGCTAAGATCATTGTTTGGCGTGAAAGTTTCCAAAAAGTTCTAAAAGAGGAATGCAAGGGATGTTCACAAAAGGATGAAATCCAAGAAATGACATTGATGCCCTGGCTACACAATCTAAGCATAGCCAGGATACAGAAGAAAATAAAATAAAAGAAAAATTTTTTAAAAGAAAGAATGGTTTTAAGACTGAAGGATTCCAAGAGATCTAAAAAGGCAAAGAGATGCACATTCAAAATGAGCTATCTAGTACCAAAATAATGCTTCATAAAAGAATCAAATAGTGACATTATGAATTAAATGGAGCAATTACTCAAAGATTTGCTAGAAAATTCAAAAGAAAAATGATAGCCTACTAAGAGCCCTCAAACTGATTCTCTCATTTGGTCAAACAAAAGATCAACAAACAACTTTCATGGAGATACCCGATGGATGAACCAAGAGGGATGAAAGATTATTTTAGAGTTTTTAAAAAAGTTTGATAGACCACATCTTGAGATGTCAAGGGAAATGAATACATAAAACACACACTAAGCTTGGAGGTTTTGGACTTTGAAGTTTTGACTGTGAAGTCATTCAAAATATGCTCAGAAATTTTGAAATTTAGTTAGTCTTTGACACATGTTGAAAGAGTGTTTGTTGATGAAGAAATGTCTTTGTCATTTCTTCCTTTTGTCGGGGCTATTTGTTGTGGTTCCACAATGCACGCTCCATTCCCTAGTAGAAATAGGGACCCCCTACTTTATTTTGGGCTTTCTTAGGGCCCTAGTCTAGGTTCAAAGTTATTTTGAGGTCTTATCTAGTCTCGTAGCTTGTGTTCAAATCCCTCCAGAGAAACCCAAAAGCCAGAATTCCAATTTTGACACTCAGTAAGATTTTTCATTTTTAGACCTTAGAGCTGAGCTGGTGAACTATTGTGATTTTTGGCAACAAAGTGTTTGAAGAATTTTGGAGAAGTTAGAGGTGAGTTGGTGAGCTAGTGAGCTACTACACATTTTGGCAACAAAGTGTTGGAAGAATTTTGGAGAAGTCAGAGGTGAGCTAGTGAGCTGCTGTGATTTTTGGCAACAAAGTGTTGGAAGAATTTTTGGAAAAAATAAGAGGTGTGCAAGTGTGCTGATGCAATTCTTTTGAGGTGCACTTTCCTAGAAGCGCATCGATATTTAACTACTAGTTCCAAAATTAGAGCTTTTCATGCATCAGAAATGAATTCTGGTAGTAGTTTAACTTTGACAGATGCCCAATGAAGGATCGACTTCTATTTTTGACACTTCTAGACACTTTCACATCAACTGAAGGTTTTCTTATTCTTTTTCTCTCATAAATTCTTTGTTCATGACATGTAAAGATTCATGCATCCAATTAATGAATATAAAATGAATGGAGTCCTACTAAACACCAATTAGATTGTTAGTTTGTATATAATTAGTTTGTTTTATTAAGTTAAAAACATATTATTCAATGAAGATATCTCTCACTCTCAACACAAATTGAAGAGATGATTTCTTATAAATACTGGATTGTAATATGTATTCTAGGCCACCGTTATTTTGCAATAATAATATACTTTTGGTGCTCGCATTTGGAGTGTAATGATTCTTGTATAAATGTGTCATTGTTTTGTGAATTTATGTTCATGGAATTGTGATTGAACCAAAAGTTTATTGCTTTGTTTCTGGTTGTGCGATCTTTTAATTCTAGTGTTTGCTATGGTTTTACAAATTCTGTTGATGTATCTAGTTCAAGAAGAAATCACCAAATTGCTCCTGCATAAATCTTTGTCTCGCATGAGTGCACTTCCTGTGGCCTTATGATTTCATGAAGAGTGAAACATCATATGACTATTAAAGTTTTCCATCGATGATTACATCACTAGAATTAAGGAACTGCTACTCCTACTTTCATTGGTTACCCACCAATTTCTTTGAAAGCTTAAATCGTAGAGGTGTTGTTTCTGTAGCTTATGTCCATTAGGATTTTACTTTAATGTTATTTTCTTTAAGGTTCTTGTTATTTGTTTTACTAAACCTTTGTTAAATTAGGAATTCATAGTAGTTGCATCATTAGATTGCATTCATTAAAAAACATAAAAAATACAAAAATATAGTTCTTTTTGCATGTTTTATTTTGAAGCAAGGAATAGATTCTACATCTTATCCAAAATCAAATGAACCAACAAAGGCCTCCTTGTGAACAAAAACATTTATCTTCAACTAAGTGGATTCCAGTAGGTCACAAGATCACTTAGAACCTTGGAGTTGATTCACAAGACTGGCTTTTTAGAGAGGAGTTCGAAATAATTCCTACCATTTAGCATCATGCATAACGATAGCTCAACAGAGCCTCAAGAGGCTTAAGGGTTTTTTGAAAAATGGAGCCTTCTTTAGTAATTGTAACGTAACAAATTTTTAATTGGTAATAGTTGAAGGTAAAGTCAAAGAAACTTGGAACAAAGTATGATCTTATCAATGTATATGGGCCTTCTCTAAATGGGGAGAAGAGGGTTTTATGACATACTCTGAAAGGGATTTTGGATATTTTGAGTGATGAAATGGTGATATTAGGAGGTGATTTATATGCTATCCTCTATGCCAAAGAAAAAAGAGGGGGGAGAGGGTAGAGGTCAGCAAGTCAAGATGACTTGATGAACTTTGTTATGAAAAATGGGTTAGTAGATATTCCATTCAAAAAAGGGGAGTTTACATGGACTAACAGAAGAGTAGGTTTTGTCAACATTGGACAAAAATTGGATAGATTCTTAGTGTATGGATATTGGGATGATACCAATTGGATGGTACAAGAAAAAATCTTGTCAATTCATGGCTCAGACTCTTTTTCCATAGGCTTGAGCATCCAAGAAGATTAATCTCCAAAAAGATGCCCATTTAAGTTTGAGGCTATGTGGCTAAGGGTTGATGGTTTTAAAGATTTTGTGGGAAGGTGGTGTGATAATGCACCATCCTTTGAAGGAAATAAAGATTTTATTTTCTTTAAGAAATTACAAGAGAAAATGTAAATTTGGAATAGGGAGTCCTTTTAGAATATTAAAAGGAAGTTGGATTTGGAGGAGTCTTTGAAAACTTTAAATGAGAAGCTAATCATCCAAGGAATGAGAGAGGATGATTTTTTGGAAGAAAGGGCACTGGGTAAAGAATATGAAGATATTCTAACAAGGGAAGAAATATTTTGGCATCAAAACTCTAAATGAACCTGTCTTAATGAGGGGGGCAAAAATATAAAGTTTTTCCACAATTCAATCAAGGTAAGGCATCCACATAATAAGATTTTCTCTATTGAAAATATAGAAGGGGTTTTGTTAAGGGATAAAAATTTGATAAAAGATGAGGTTGTCTTCTTTTTTCACAAGAAAGGAACACAAGATGTTGTACATGATAAGGGCTTGAAGGAGATTTTGGAATGTATCCCACAATAAGTGATCATCTTAGAACAAAATAGGATGTTGTATGTTGAAGTTTCAATCTTTGAAAGGGATGGGTAGGGACAAAAACCTAATGTTGAATTGGTTCCCTACAAGGTTTTCCAGATCCTTTTGGGACTTATTGGCCTAGGAGGTGTGGAAGGTGGTGGAGGAGTCTAGAAAGGAAGGTTTTATGTTCAAATATTTGAATAATACTTTCATTGCTTTAGTGCTGAAGAAGGATGACATAAATAATTTTGAATATTTCAGGTCTATTGCATTGTGCAATACAGTGTATAAGATAATTTAAAAAGTCATTTCTAATTGAGTCAAATTGATTCTTGGTGTGGTGATATCCTTAAAGTAGAGTGGCTTCTCTCTAAGAATGTCTATTTATGAAGGGGTAATAATTTATCACAAAATGATTCATTCTATAAGGTTAAAGAAGTCAGGTAAGATGACGATGAAATTAGATATTAAGCAAGCCTATGATGAAGTGGATAGACATTTTCTGGTAAATATTCTAGATAAGTTTGGGATTGATCCTAGATGGATCAAATGGGTTAAAAGTTGCATCACAATAGCTCATTTTTTAGTATTGGTCAATGTTACTCCTCAAGTTTTTTTTGAATTAGGAAAAAGATTAAGAGAAGGGGGCCCTCTTTCTTCATTTCTCTTTATCATTTTAGCATAGGTCCTGGGAAGAATAATTGGTAAAAGAAGAAGGGATGGGTTGTGGAAAGGAGTGAAGAATGCTAAAGGGGTGAAGGTTTTTTCTCATCTATACTTCATGGATGACACTTTATTAGTTGAGGAAGCTTCAGAAAGGGAAGCCAAGATAATGAAACAAATGCTAGATTTATATGGTAAAGATTCAGGCCAGAGAATAAATTGGAATAAATAAATAAATAATCTTCTTTAATACCTCTTAGTGTAAGCAAAGAAATGTCTGTAGGATCTTGAATAATCAATGAGGGATTTTGCCAAGTAAATGTCTTGGGATTCCTTTATTTCAAGGGAGAAATAGGGTTAATCTATTTGAATTTTTGGTGGTGAAATGTTTGAAAATGATGGAGGGATGGAAAGGAACATAGTTAACCTCAGCAGGGTGTATTTTAATGTTGATGCCAATTATTTATGTGGTATCTATTTTCTCAATGATGTGTTTAAACTTTCCTAAAAAAGTTATTTAGGGTATTGAATAGAAAACGAGGAAATTCTTTAGAATGGATCATTGGAGAGTGACAAGATACCTTTGCTAAGTTTGGCTAAAATATGTTAGCCAAAGAATTCAAGTGGTGCAAAGTTAAGGGATTGGAATTTGATAAATTTAGCTCTTAAGAAAAAACTCATTTTCCAAATTTACAAGTGCCCTCATCAATTATGGACTAAAATTTAAAGAGCAAAATATTTGAATTCTAATAATGGGGAAAGGATTCTCACAATTCAAAATCATACTAAAGGGTCAACTATTTGGAATTTTATTATCTCTTGTAGAGATGTGATCTTTGATCATGTCTCATGGAGTATTAGGGATGGTAGGAAAGCTCTCTTTTTGGATGACTCATGGAATGGTTATGCAGTGGTCAAAGAGGTGTGTCAAGATGATAATTTTAAGAGAGTTATATGTGATAGATGCTAAAGTTGATGAAAGATCAACCCCACAGCTCCCAAGAATCACCTACATGCAAACACCTGTCAAAGAGATGGGGGCGGGGCGGAGGGGGGGAGAGAGAGAGAGAGAGAGAGAGAGGCTATGGAAGCTGAAATTTCTAGATCCATAGATGAGACATTCTTGATGAGAAAAAAGAAAAAAAATTATTATCAAAAGTGAATTAATTACAAAGAAATAAATCCTTATAAAAGGAGATCAAAAGCCTCACATGAATTTAACCTAGGTTGCATGATAATAATTAATAAAAGAAATAATTATTATATGCCTAAAGTTTAGCTTAAGTAAACTAGAGATAAGAAGTGACTTAATAATTAAATCAATATGATTTAATTAATAAGAAAATACATTATTACTCTAACAATCCCCACTTAAGATAAACGTAGGGAATAGCTAAAAACCTAGAAACTACTACTAAAAGAAAATTGGGTCCCAACAAAAGGCCTGATGAGGTATCCAAGCACAACCAAATCTCTGAAAAGAGAAGAAATAGAGATACCGATATGAGAAAAACCTTGCTCCAAAAAGAGATGGAAAGAATCTTCTAGAAGATAGGAACAAAAGGATGATCATGAAGAACACCATTGAAGCATGAAGCTATAAACATTACGAAACTGCTAATTTGAAAAACCTCCACTATATAGAACATGACCAAGTAGAGAAGATGAAGTCTGAAGAGCTAATCAATCAAATATGAAATGTATCTTCATGGCCTCCAAAAATAGGAGTAAATGAATGTCTATATGGCAAATGATCCATCTTATTGAAATGCATAGATATCTAGCCACTACAATGGCCTAGTACATGGCATCCAATACTAAATACATAGCTCACTCCATCGAACCAGGAAAACAATAGAACAAACATAACCCCCCTATAATGTTGAGAGGTAAGATATGAACACTAAAACTAAATGCAATATCTCCTGTAGAAAGAAGAACTAGGAACATTGAGAGTGTAAAAGAAGTACAAACACCTATATTGGCATATGTTATTGACACATCATGAGGCTAATGTCATGGAAGGAACACTCACTTGATGGAAGATGATGAATATAGCCAACATAAAACCCCCCAAGGCACTTTATAATGTAGTACGAGTACAACTAAACACAAAGATGTGCAAGATATTAAAATGCAATAAAGTGACACTTTTCTTCGTGTGTTAGCAAAAATACTACAAAAGGATGTCAAGAAAACTCAAAAAAGACATAAGGTTGATACAATAGATACTATAACCCATAAAAAATTATCTGAAACAACCAAGATATCCTTTAGAATGTAGAAAAGAAAAAAAATTGAATGGGATGTGCCTAGAGCAGAATCTAGAAAATAGAATGTCTTAAAATATGTCTGCTAGAATGCAAAATAGAACTCCTAAGTTTGATAGCCCAAACAGACATCAAAAGAGCATAAAATTTGAAAATAACCTACACCACTAGAACGGGCTTGGAACCAGCTTTTTGGTGATATCTTGTTTGTGAAAAATGAAGTTTGGATAAGCAAGTTATGGCCTAAAAGCCACATGTAGGTCAAAAAGTGCTGGAAGGGAAAAAATATTTTTTATCGCCTCAGGATTCATGACAAAATACCTCGAAAAGTGTGCCCACAGTACCAAAAATTATCTTGGAAAGTGAGTCAGTTATGTACCAAAATTGTCTCAATTTATGTTCCCAAAAATCATGTGTTCCAAAAATTTCAATTTTGATGTCAAAAATCACAAAATTACTGGCTCAGGAAACATGCCTAAAATTGAGAGTTTTAAAATATCTTGATTTGTGTGCTAAAATTTAGAAAATCATTTCCTTGGGAAACATGTCAAAAGCTCAAGTTTTGAAACAAAAAATCTTGATTTGCATGGCAAAAATCCAAAAATACCACCTTGCAAAGTGTGCAAAAAAATCATCACCTTGGGAAATGTGCCCAATCTATGAGAAAATGTTTAACCTCAAATTCTAACTATGTTCAAATTAGACAAATTTTATATGATAATAGGTTTTTTTGGCTACTCTAAGCTCAACGATGATGTATGTTTCAGCTCAAAGTGACCCAAGAATTAGTGACCCCTAGATTCAATACAAAATAACTCTAATAAATAAAATCCTCTAAAAGAAAAAAGCATAGATCTAAAAGCCAAGCCAAACTTCTCATAAACTGAACATAGACATGAAGATATGGAGCTCTAATACCATGTTGAAGTTGATGAAGGATCAACCCCATAGCTCCCAAGAATCACCTGCATGCAAACACCTATCATAGAGAGAGAGAGAGAGAGAGAGAGAGAGAGAGAGAGAGAGAGAGAAGCAAAAACCATGGAGGGTGAAATTGCCAGATCTATAGATGAGTCATTTTTTATGAGAAAAAAAATTGCTATTATCAAAAGTGAATTAATTACAAAGAGATCAATTCTTATAATAAGAGATCAAAATACTAACAAGAATATAACCTAGGTTACATGATAATAATTAATAAAAGAACTAATTATTATATGCCTAAAGTTTAGCTTAAGTAAACTAGAGATACCAAGTGACTTAATAATTAAATCAATATGATTTGATTAAGAAAAAATACTTTATTACTCTAACAATAGATGGGGCATGCAAGTTTGAGACTATATGTTTGAAGTTGAAGACCCCCTTGGAAAAGGATGGAAGTGGAAGGATTGGAGAGTTGAGGGGTTATCTTTTCAGCAACAACCCTATTTGAAGGATTTATTCTCATAAAGGAAAATTTTTCTAGTTGATGAGGGAGATGAAGCTAAATGTTGGGCTTTTTCTTCATGGGAGTACTTAATTAAAATTGGTTATAAATTGTTGGCATAGAGGAGGTTGGCCACTTTTGAGACTGGAGATTTATGATGGCATAAAGATTGTCTTCCAAAAGTTAACCCCTTTTCTTGGCTTGTAGTGCATGGTAAGGATTCTAACGAGGGAAAGGAGGAAAACAATAGGCTTTTATGGTTTGTCTAAATGCACTATGTGTAATAAAGGGGATAATCTATTGATTACCTACTGCTAAATTGTGAGGTTGCTTCATCTTGATCGAGATTTGTGAAGAGTAAGCTCGGATGACACAGACCTTAGATTACTACTCTACAAGAATTTTTTATTTCATGGCCTCAAATTAGATAGGGTACTATGATGAGAAGTATGTGGAGGTTCTTTTCTTCAATAGTGATTTGGAAGATTTAGAAAGTAAGGAATAGGCACATCTTTCAATATAAGAGTGAGTCTGTAGAGAGGTTAGTTTGGAGAATTGATCATGTTATTGAGAAGGTTTTGAGTGTAGAAGTTTTTAGAATAGATATGAAGAAGTGTGAATTCTCAAAATAGGATGGAGAGATTCAAAAAAGTGGCCAGGAATAAAGATAATGATGTTAGATTGTAGAGAAGTAGATAAAGATAAATCAAGTGCAAGAAGAAGTACTCAGTGGGAAGTCCCAGGAGAGGGATGTATTATAGTAAAATTTGATGCAACAGCAAGAACTAATCTAAGTTCTTTAGGGGTAGGAATTATTGTTAGAGATCAAGAAGGAGCAACTATGACCTATTGGGGAGTAAGATTAATGGAAGGATCAAATAATTCTACAAAGTTTCAGGCTACTCTAATGATGATCAAATGCACCAAGAGGGTTAGTGGGAAAAAGATCCACTTAGAGGGTGACTCTTTAATTGTGATTTAAACAATCAAATGAAACTAGAATTTGGCAAGGCATTTGGAAAACTATGTGATAGCTATTAGAGTGGAGTCAGATAGTTTGGAAAATTTTAAGATTGGCAACATATATTGGAAAGGCAACATAGAGGTAGATAAGATTTCAAAATGGGAAACAAATGTCAAAGAGGAAGGGGAATGTTTTTTAACTGTGTAGCCATTGAGAGGTTGATTTGGTGATCTAGATATGACTATTTTTTAGTTTTGAAGAGTTGGGTTTCCTTTTATAGAAAGGAAGATTTGAAAAGGTGGTAATTTAATGATAGTAAAGCACTCCAAAATAAGTCATGTTTGGTGGTAGTAAAAATTATTTTTTAATCACCTAATGCTTTGATTAGTAGATTTGGTGTGTGTGGGTGACTATCTTAATAGATGGTCGACAGGCTTTATGAAAGGACAGTCTGACACTTCATAAATGAAAGATGGGGTGTGGGTGGAGTGTGCTAGAAGTAAAAACACATTCTTTTGAAGGATTAAATAAATTGAAAGTTTTTAACAATGCAAATAAACTTTGCTAATTAATATTGGAAAGAAAGTAAATCTAGCATAATAGAGGCTACCTTTATGTTCAAGATGAAGAAAGAACAAGGAGCCATTTTTGGCCTAGTCAAAGAGCATCACCTAAAACTATTGTTTTGTTTCCCTTCAAGGAGATCATATATTTTTTGAAAGGAATGGCATGGCATTTTTTTTAGGACTTGTCTCACTATAGGAAAATCATGGCTTGGGGTTTAGAACTCAGGACACCAAAAGCTAAGCTGAAGAGGGTAATGGAAGACATGTTCTTAAAGGATTTGATAGTGCATTAGATGGGATAGTAGAATGGGCATGGATGAGGATTGGCTTTGATGATAGTGAGTGTCTTGTGAATGAGGAGGAAGGGGAATTTCTTGGGAAGTTTGGTTTCCTATGGTAGTCAACAAGTGTGGAAAGAGAAGCCTACAAAGAAATAATTTTGCTAGAATGGAGGAAATTGGTTGATGAGATTAGAAGCTTCCAAGAGTGGAAAGGGAGATGGTGCATGGTTTCAATGTAGTGCATCCCTGAATGTGATGGTCTATCATACTTCAGTGGCTACAGATGGTGGTGAAAGTGGAATTTCCTAGAGGAGGTTGAAGGGGAAGGCATGGTGTTGGAAAATTTTGGCATTTTGACAATTTTGTGTTATGATTAATGAATACAAAAGCCAAAAGAATAGCTAATGAAGCAGACGATATTTTGAAACCAACTTAAATGAAGATCATGTTTTGATCGAAGGATGCCAAGGATATGGTTTTGGTGGAGGAATTTAGGTTAATCCAAAAGATTGAAGTAAGGGGAGATGGAGGAATAGGTAGGGTACATGAAAATTTATGGAAAAAGCTTGGTTTTCTCTTGAAATAAGTACACTGGGTGACTTTATAGATTCAATCTTGTGAAGCACTGCAAAAGATGATGGGTTTTTGCAATAATTGGAATAGGTGAACATGAAGCAGGAAACTGATGGTGAGTAAATTTGAACCTTGGTGGGTCAGTTTCTAGTGATGATATCATAGGTATGACTAATCATGTATAAAATTTTTGCCTTCTATGTAGTAAATATGTAGGGTGTTTATGGGTGGCTATTTTAAGATACGTAAAGGGATAAAGATATAAGATGTAGTTGTTTTAGTAAGTTGTTAAAGTCATGGGATGTAATTCCCATTTTTTATGATCTTTATATGTAATGCTTTTTCTAGATGAATAAAAAATATCTTATTACTAACCAAAAAAGCACTAATATTTTCTTATTTAGAAAAATCATTAAATTTGAAGAACAACATAAAATACTTCAAATTGGAAAATTAGAAAACTTTTTTTTTTTGTAAGTAAAAGTATAATAGAACAAATAATTTATCGACCTTGTCATCAATTCATTGTCATTGGCCAAATAATAGAATCTTTAGCTAGAACAGTTCATTTATATCATATCCAATACATGATTCATTGTTGCTAGTTTAAATTTTTGTCATATTTACTCTTAGTGTTGCCCTCATGTTATGTTTCTTTTTTTTATTCAAACATTGTTAACTACTCATTCTAAAAACCCCACTTTGTTGTAAAATTTTTCAATTCCAAGTTTATTTATACAAATGATACATTTATGCAAACTTCATATTTTAGTTATGGAATGCTAATTTTGTAGTGTTTTGGTGATTATGAGATGATATACAATTTTTACGTGGGTTCAAATGCTTTTTATGTTTCAAGTCTTCATTAACATTTTTAATTTTATCAATGTCTAGTTTTAATTGATTCTGTCGTGTTTCATTTCTTCTTACTATCTTTGTTCCTAGTGTAAATTTTATTTTCCTTTCAAAATGAAATTAAAAAATTATTGAAAATAAAATTATTGAAAATAGTCATGGGAAGGTTTTGTCTCTTTTTGTTGTCTAGAACAACCATATCAATGGAAGGGTTTTCTTTCTTCTTAATTTTTATAGTAAATATATTTATTTTCAAAATCATTATAAAAATATCTTATTGTATTTTATTCAAAATATATAATAAAAAATTAAAAAATATTTTACATAATGACAATCTATTATCTTTTTCTTTTTTTCTCAATATTATTATCCTTCACTCTTTTTACAATATTTCAAAATGTCTTGCTATTTTAATTTTTCTAAACATTACTTTAGGTTAATTTTTTCTTCATATGAAATTGATAAAATATAGTTTAATTAAAATGAAAACAAAAATATGTCAATGAATGCTTTAAAGTTGTCTTTACTTTTTCTCATCCAAATCAAAATAGTGAAATTTTAAGTAGTATCATTTGAATGGCAAAGATACATAGACATTTTATCATGTAGAGAAAGAACTTATTATTGTTGATTATGTCTTTGTCTCTCACTCTTACCTTTATGTAATTGCTTGTCTCTGGCTAGGCTTAACCAACACACTCAAAGCATTGACTGCTTTGAGTGCTTTAGATGGGGCCCAACTGTAATCCCTTTCATTTCATTGTCATTAATAGACCATTTGGTGGATGAGGAGTACCGATGGGAAGTTATATCATGTGTATACTAAAATTAACATACATCTCATCCTTCAATCTACTAGTACCATGGTTAGTCTCTTAACTCACATTCATAGTTAGGCACTATGATTTTGTTTTGAATTTATCTCCTTTCACTCAATAATTAAAAATCCTTCCCAAATCACAATAAAGAATACCAAAATAAAGAAAATGAGAAGCACCTCATAGTCAAATCTTTGACAAGAGAAAAGACATCTATAAATTGTAATTGAACATGAGATATTGAGGCAAGCAATGTCAATCTTAAAGTGACTTTGTAGCCATGTCATATAGTCAATGTGATTTCCTATATAGTGGCACAATATAGTGGATGAACCCTCCTACATGACTTCTTTTAGCCATGTATTGTATATCATTGTTATCATTATTGTGTGTGTGTGTGTGTGTGTGTGTGTGTGTGTGTTAAAAAAAGAGAAATTTTGTAAAAAATAATTGGAAGTTTATGCTTGTGGAATCTTTAAAATAAATGAATTTGCATGAATAGTTTTATAATATTTTAGTATTACAATATGGATGGTTTTGAGATATGTTTTTACCAATTTCAACTTGATAGATGTTAAAATTATTTTTTAATTATTAGCATGCATAATAGAAACTACTTGTGTGTAAAGTCTTTAATACAATAGGTTGAAATATATAAGAAGCATTTGCCTCTACTTGTCAACCCTACTCAAAATTATATTAATAATATATAAATGTAGTATGTCATAAGGTGGTTATTTGATAAGAGCTTTTGAATTTAATTACGTAATTTTTTTGTACTTTCTACTTTAGATCACTTAGTGTTCAATCATTGGGACTATGGACAAAATAAGAGTTAGATTACAAAATTGGTTTCATAAGTGGGTTGCAATGACAATTAAATAAAGGAAAGGTGTGCATAAAAATAAAGGAAAAAAAAATCTAAAAATAAATAAATTAAATGATATATTATCTATATTCATAAAATGCATAAAATATTAAGGATAATGATTTGGAATGCTTCCAATTTTTCTTGATGCTTTTCATTTAATAAGTTCATTCTTTGCATGTATGGTTGAAGGTTTGTATTATTAAATATGATGCCACAATATTGAAATTAATAAAATGTAAAAAAAAAAAATTTGATGCTCTTATCTCTCCCGAATAATTCTCATACCTAATCTTTTAAATTATTGGAATTAGTTATGGATGTCAAATTTGAAGTAAAATGAAGAGTTAGATACACAATCAAACAATATTACTTAAACTTAAATATGACATACTCATTCAAATTAGAGAAAAAATTAATTAAAATAAACTTATATGTTTTTTTTTAAAAGGGCATCATACATCTCTTAGATATTTGTAAGGGAGTCCAATAATTGAAGGATTGAAATGAGGATTCTCTTTACTTTGATTATATTAAATTTGATAATATATTAGCCAGAGTAAATACTAGATCCTCATGTCCTTTTAATAAGCCTTCTTAAATAAGAATTCTAATGTGGTCATGGAAGATTTAGATTGACAGATTAAGAAATAGTTATAGGATCGGTTTGTACAAATGCACATAGTAGGCTTGTGACAAGTGGTAGAAGGAGGTGATATATGTTTGATCTTTGGATGATATTTTCTTATAATGGAAGATGAATTATGAATGTAGGAAAGTGAGAATTGTGGAGTAAATTAATAAAATTTGGTCAAGTTCCATCCTTTAAATGTGCTAACACATATGTCAAATTTGACCTATCCAAGACCCCCCTTGAACCTATTTGATCCTAATTTATCCCATTAGGCACTATTGGTCTCCCTCCTTTAAATGTGCTAACACATATGTCAAGTTTGACCTATCCAAGGCTCCCATTGAACCAATTTGATCCTAATTCAACCCCATTAGGCACTATTGGCTTCCCTCCTTTAAATGTGCTAACACATATGTCAAATTTGACCTATCCAAGACCCCCCTTGAACCTATTTGATCCTAAATTAACCCTATTAGGCACTATTGGCCTTCATCCTTTAAATGCGCTCACACATATGTCAAATTTGACCTATCCAAAACCCCCTAATTGAACCTATTTGATCTTAATTTAACCCCATTAGGCACTATTGGCCTCCCCATTCAATTTTGTCCTAGGTCTTTAATAAGATCTTTAGGGAGTTTTGTTTTTCCATCATTTTTTTTGTTACACATAGCCATGATTGGCCTCAAAACATTCTAATCAACCTTCAAAAGTGTCTTCATACCTCCATCCATGTTTGGAGTTTTCTTAAATCATCTCAATATCCATTAGGTTCCCTTGCACTAATACTATGGTTCATATTATATGAAAAAGGAAAACATATGTGTAGCTACTATGAAGTAGTGCATGTTTCTAAGATACAAAATATTTAGGTATAAGTGGTAAGAGGTTTGGAGGGAAGGTAATTATTTTAACTAAGCATTTCAACATTAATTGTTTCATATTTCCTCTTACTACCTATAGTATCTTTCCTTTTTTTTTCATGTTTAATATTTATGGCATGAAAAGAAACTCAATGAGTTCCCCCCATAATTTTGTGATCTATGTCAAAAATTCTACAACCTTTTTGATAAACCACTGTACCAACAACAAAGTCTTCTTTGTGATAACAATTACATATTCCATATCCACCATTTTATCTATTTTAATTTCAATCCACATGTACATATTAGGTCTTTAAGTGATGGATACAATTATAGTAAAAACTAAGAATATTTGGTAATAATATTGCTATTAAATGATTTGTATATTCATCATGGTATATCTATAAGTAAATTTTTTAAAAGAGGGTATTCAAAATTCAAACATTTATGTAATATACAACTTGGAAATATATTTAATATTGATAAATAAGTGGTCAATGAAATTATCTTAATCATAAACTATGGCCTAAATTAGTGGAGATTATTAAGGAAGACAAAAAAGTACTCTAATATATAAAATGTTTGGCACTAGTTAAAGAAATATAGGAAGTAGACTATTTAAGGAAGGGAAATAATACTATTCTAGAAAAAATTAGGAAAAGTCCAATATTATATCATCCTTACATTTAACTATGCTTGGGAAATAATGAGCATATTTATCTAAAGTAGATATATTCTAATATGTTCGAGCCCTAATTCTAATTTATAATACATATATCCTTGGTAGAAGCATAAAATAAAAAGATTATTACAATATTTGTTCCCAATTTATCTTGAAGGAAGAGATTTGAGTATTATTTATTAAGGAAGAGATAAATTTGAAAAAAAAAAACTTATAAAAGGAGAAGGTATGTAGAGTTTTATATTGAATGGAAATATTTTAGTTAAAGAGAAATATGCAAGAAGCATTCACTTTGGTGTATTTTCTAGTTGTGAGGAGAACATCATTGGTTAACAATTGCGAATGATAATCAATATATGAAATGGATCTTTGTTGTTTTTCATCAAGAAGGTCATTAAAGGTTAGTTTCATATGGTCATTATCACAATAGCATCTTACTGAAAGAGTTCTTTAAGTGTGTTACCTAAAGCTTTTGGAGCTACATATCATCCTTCAAGAAGAGTGGAGGCATTATTGCATGATGAGTATAAACATGTTGTTTCAATTTGCATGATGTAAACTTAAATATAAATGGTAAAAAAAAGCTTATTTATAGATTTTTTGATATTAAAGTTGTCAAAAAGAAAAATAATATTTCTCAATCTGTGACTCTATTTCATACAGGATCAAATAATCTGGACATTACTTCATTTGTCACCTTCATGGAAACTAATTTAGATATTTTTTATACCTCTTAGTTTTTATGATTGATGGAGGGAAATACAAACTATATCTTGGCATAATTATGATGTTATATTGTAAATAACTATTTAACTAAATTTATGTGGATCAACTACTCAACTTATCCACATCGTTAATGCTAGTCTTTATATGAGAAGTTTCCCAACTAATTATGAATTAGAACCTTATATACTCCATGCAACCATTATGAAATATATATTAAAAACATGCATTTTCCACTTTCATGTGGTATCAAAGCCATAATATGCACCATAGATTGAAAAATAATGTAGTGTGTGTGAGTCACTTATGAAAAGAAATGCACCTAACTATGTTGGAGAAAACTTGCTTGGGAGTTGTCCAATGATGAAGCATTGTATCTTTGTAGTGATAGTGTGTCATGGCCCTAGTAATCTACATTGAAATGTGCTTTTGAAGTGTGTAGATCTCTTTCTATGAACCATGTTTTTTTAATGTCCTCTTTGTAGGTGGATAACTATGTTCCTATAAAAAATCTAAGGACTCTTTTTCTGAAATAAAAGGTTGTAATTTTTTGTGGTTGGCCATAGCTTCCATTACTCTTTCAGTGCACTAGTTTTGAGAAATTGTGAATCTTCTAGACATGATCTTTAAGAGAACTTTTCTTTTGTAGATGCACAAATTTGTGAGAGGCTAGATGACTATTATCACTTTTCTTAGCCTCCATGCTACTATCATTCTCAAGTCCACCACCATAGTCACAATAACAGAGAATAGATGATTGATTGGAGTAGCCTAATGTTTACATACTTGTGTGGTGATGAAGCACTTCGAGGTTAATGTAGTGAAAATATTAGTAAGTACATGTGTTCAACCAAACATAAACTACATGTAATATTTACAAATTTTACACAAATGGTTGGTGATAGGAAAAATAGGTTGTTTTGTGTTATGAAATAGAGATTCCTTTAGATAAATACTCTGGTTTTAATTTTCATACTTGCAGAATAAAAACACAAATGTAGTTGATGAATACAAATTTATGAGGAATAATAAGTGGAAAAGAAAAATACAAATGCAATTGATGGATACAAATTTATGGGGAATAGTAAGGTATAATATTTGGTATTATACTCAATATGAATTATTGTCAACAAAGTTTCAAAGTATGTGATCAAGAATTAACCCTTTCATGATAACTAGATAATGGTAGAGATCTGTCATAGCTCTCATGAGTCATTGTTGAACAATTCAAGAATTTTCAATTTAAAAGAACACAACCCAAAGCTACATCTTTTTAAGGGTCACAAGATAACTTGATGGAGCCTTAATTGGATCAGTGTGTGTTTGCATGTTCATGCTGATCAATTACTCAACTGATCCATATCATTTATGTTAGTCCTTATGAGAAGTTTTTCTACGATCTGAATTAGGACCTTATATAATCCATGTAATCATTGTGAAATATATATCAAAACATGCATTCTCCACTTTCACTATAATCATTCTCTTTTACTTGCAATACAAATTTAAGATGCATTGTGCTAATTTCCCTATTATTAGTCCTAAATTAACACAATGGTTTTTCTGATATATTTTTCTCAATTAACAATGCTAATTTCCCAATTAGCATACCTATATTTTAGAAAATCTATGTGAAATAGGATGAGAGATACTAGGATTCAAAAAATTTAACATTCATATATATAAATAAATCACTTCTACATGAAGGTAAGAACAATCCAAAATAACACATGCAACAATCAACATAGTTATTATACCAATGACAACTATATAGACTATTTATTTATATTTATTGTAAATATTATTGATATCTTCATGTATTTGATGCTTTGAAAAAGGGAATTTCAAAATTTATAATAAAAATATATGTAACATCATGTTTGAAGGAATATTATGAATACATAAAATTTACATTATAACTAAAATGACTGTTCTTGTGAGAGAATCATTCCTAAGATATCATAATACCTCTTTCACAATAAGCTCAACGTATTTTCTAATGGAAACATCTATACACCATCTGAATTGACCCATGCTTTTTATAATAATTAATCAGTTAAATAGAAAAATAGTTAATTAAAATTTAAAATATAATAAATATAATATTTTTAAATTAATTAATAATTATAATAAATGGATAAGTTTAGATGCTATATACACAATGGTTTTTCTAATATATTTTTCTCAACAAGTATATTATCCTTGTAATGTGAAGCTTGTATAGAGTTTTGCCCAAAATTTAAAAATTCTTTATAGAATTGTAAAGATCCTCCTACATAAAATGAGAAAAATGTATTAAAGAAGGGTAAAAACCACAAGAAATTACCAAAAGAAGTTGCTACACACCAATAACAATAGCCTCACATTTGGTTCCTGTGTTTGGTCATGTTTTCTGGCTTTTAGTTTTTAAATTGTACTAATGGTTCTAGGTCCTTGTAAAACCTAGGTACTTTATTTGGACTTTGTTAGTGGTTTCAAGTCCTTGTAAAACCTGATTTTGGTACTGCTTCTAGTAGGTATAAGGACTCTTTCCTGATGGATGGCTTGTTTTTTCCTTTTTTGAGGATGTGAAAGGGTTTCGGGGTCCCTTCAAAACCTATTTTTACCGTAATCTAAAAATAATAGGCTCACATCATAATAGTTTTGGAACAATAACAAACACTGAGAGATCAAAATAACAAATTTCTCATATTCAATAGCCAAATAAGAATCTTGCACTTTTAAAAAATAAATTCAAATAGTTTCACCATGCTACAATCGTATAAAATTAACTACCATAAATTAAAATAGATTCCTAGAAAGCCTAAATCTTTGAAGGGTTTCACTATTATATAAAATGTAATTAGTTTTTGTTGAAAACTGATGGTTTGTCCCTTGAGCCAAATGCCTACCTACCCAACAGAAGCATTAAATAGGATAGGTGAGTTCCAATTAGAAATGAGAGGGAAAGTTTTTTAAGACAAGATAAAAGGGAAGAATGTTCATTTATTCCATAGGTACATGATCAGTTGAAGATAGTAGAGCATTTAGAGAGTAGAAGGAAGATTCAAGAAACTTGGAAGAAGATCAGAGTGTGTAGCTACACATCATTAGATCTCTTTTTTCTCTATAAGTTCATTTTTTTGTCATGTCAAAGTAGTGATTTCTCCAAGCTTTATTGTATGTAGCCATCTAGTGCTACAAGTTCATATTATCAATAGAAGTAGTAAGTTAATGTATTTTGGTTCTATTTTAAAGCCATATGCACCCAGATTTGTAATAGTTGAATCAGTTTTTGATTAGAAAGTAAGCAAGAAAGGATATTAGTCAATCTCCATTTTTATCTATTCTGCAACTCATTTGTTGATTAAGAAAAATAGAGTTGCAACTCTTTTTTTCTAGCTTTACATTTTAATGGTGGATGTAACCAAACTATAAGTTAGTTACTACTTACTCAATTTCCTTGTAAACTGAGTCTCTTTTATTTAGTTCAAAAATCATTGTTCTTGTTTTGGCTGAGTGTGGTTAGTCTTATGTCAACCAAGTCTTGACAGTTGACAACCAAACTCTCAATTTCTATTGACTAATTTGTATGTCGAGTCATGACTTAGTTCACTCGATAGTTTTGTTGATTGAGCATAGTTGGGCTTCTTGTTGGTTGGGCATACTCGGGTCCTTTTGTGACCAACCTACTCAATCCCTGTATTGATTGACCTAGACTCTTTATTCCTTTCCTAGGTTGTTCCATGTACTGATCCAATGTTAGTTTCCTCTTTAACTGACTTGACTCAATCATGTTCTGACTGAGTTGCACCAAACACTCTATCACCTAGTTTCTTTCTCAAGTAAGTGAATTTTTTTACATGGTATGAAAACTTTAAGGCCCCACATCGTCATGAGTTTGGTCATTATTTTCTAGGTGTTTGACATGGAAAGAGATACAAGAAAGACATGGTAGTAGCCACCATCCTTTAATGGACAAAATTATGACACTTGGGCAGAGAAAATGAGAACCATTATGGTTGCAAATGAATTGTGGGAGTTTTTGATGAATGGGTTCAATGATGTGACCAACCCAACATAATATTCTACCCTCACCAACCATCAAAATACTCAAACGAAGGAGTCAAGAAGAAGGGATACAAAATCCCTAAGCCTAATGCAGGTAGTCATGACAGAAACTATTTTTCTAAGATAGAAATAGCTAACTATTTAAAGGAAGCATGGGATATACTTGAGACAAACTTCAAAGGAACTAATAAAGTTTGAGTGGTGAAACTACATATAATTAGAAGGGAGTTTGAGAACCTGCAAATGAAGGATAATGAACCTATTACAAATTTCAATTCAAGAATCTCTAGTTTGATAAACTAGCTCAAATCATATAGAGAGGAGTATGAAGAGCAAAGAATAGTGGAGAAGACAATGAGGAGTCTACCTAAAAAGTATGACAATCATGTGATGACCATTGAGGAAAAAAAATACCTCACCACATTGATAATGGATGAGTTGATGGGCACTCTTTACACCCATGAGAACCAGATTAACAAGTCAATTGCATCTTCCCAAGATAAATCTTTCAAAGCTCAAGAAAATTGAAGAGGCAAAGGAAGAGGAAATGGCTTTGGCAAAGACTCAAGAAGAGGTCATGGAAGAAATGGTTACAGGAATGTTGGAGGAGAAATCTCAAGACAAGCAGTCAATCAAGAGGGAGCAAGCAGTTCTCAAAACAACACTTAAAGAGGTAAGAAGAACTACAACTCAAAAAATAGCAATGTAGAATGCTATTACTATCATAAATTTGGGCATTATATAAGTGAATGCTGGAAGACACAATGTGATTAGTCAAGGAAGAGTGTAAATGTGGCTAATGTGAATATGGGAAATGTAAACAATCCCACAGACTTCATCATGTGCAATATTGGTGAAGAAGACAACCTTGAAGTATGGTATTTGGACAGCAGTTGCAGCAACCACATGAGTGCTAATGAAAGTTTATTTTCATTCATTGATAGAAATTTCAAGTCTGAAATTAAAATAAAAAATAATGGAACCATTCCCATTGTGGGAAAAGGAACTATCATGGTCTGCACCAAGCAAGGTGAGAAGAAGGAGATACAAAATATTTATTTTTCCCCAAGTATGAAGTACAATTTGATGAGTGTTTGACATCTCATTCAAAATGGTTACAATGTGCTGATGAAAAATGACAAGTGTGCCATTCATGAAAAGGATGGGGGTAAGAAGATTCTAGTAGCAGTCCAAATGTAAAAGAACCAAATATTTCCATTGAAAATAGAGACATGTTTCTCTTCTCAAATCATTGTTGCACCTCCCAAGAAAGAATGTACAATAGTACATCAGCAATAAGCTCTAAAGAGCATGATTGAAGACCCCTCCAAGCTATGGCATCTCAGGTATGGACATCTTAGCTTTGCTGACTTAATTTTATTGTCAAAGAAAAGAATGGTAGAAGGTTTTCCAAATATTGTAAATTCATGTGACAAGTGTGAGGCTTGTATTTTGGTTAAGAAACATAGGCTTCCCTTTAATTATGGTAATTCTAGAAGAGAAAAGGAACCATTAGAGTTGGTGCATTCTAATTTAGTTGGCCCTATGCAAACTACTTCTATTGGGGGGAGTACTTGTTTTATGACATTCATAGATGATTTTAGTTGTAGGATATGGGTGTATTTTTTAAAAAGTAGATCTAAAGAATTTGATAAATTTGTTGAATTTAAAGCCCTAGCTGAAAAGGAATGTGGACATTATGTAAAATTCATAAGGTCAAATAGAGGAGGGGAGTATACCACCAATTCTTTTGTAATTTTTGCAAGAAAGATGGCATCAAGAAGGAGCTTACAACCAATTATACTCTGTAGCAAAATGAAGTGGCTGAGAGGAAGGATAGGACCATTCTTGAGATGGCGAGGAGCATGATGAAAGAAAAGGGACTCACAAATGAATATTGGGGAGAAACTATAGCAATAATAGTATACTTGATAAATAGGTGTCCTATAATGGTAGTCTGTGACAAGATTCCTCTTGCGGCATGGTCAAGACATAGATGGAAAGTTAAGCACTTAAGAATGCTTGGGTGTATAGCATATGCACATGTGCCAAAGGAACAAAGACAAAAGTTGCATGACAAAGGTGTGAAGTGCATCTTCACATGTTACAACTTGGAATCAAAGGCATATAGGTTGTATCATCTAATCACCAAGAAGATCATCATTTCAAGAGATGTGGAGTTTCTTGAAAATCAATCATAGGATGGCTCGATGGATGAATCTTCAAGCACTTCAAGTAAAGTCTCAACTATTGATGAAGAAGATGAAATTGGTTATCAGAAAAATGAAGGAGTAGTAGATATAAATGACTTCAAATCAAACATGCAAAGTTTTAGCTCCTAGCAATTCAAGATAGCTCTAAGTTGGTATGCATAACACTACCAACTTCAATACTAAAATTTGTGATCCCACTCTCACTTCCCTATTGCCAAGAAAGACTAAGAGTCTAAGGTAGATATACTAAGATGGAAAGTATAATGAATATTATGATGAGAGTGTCAATTTTGAATTATTTTCTCATAGTGATCCAATCTATTTTGAAGAAGCTATGAAAGAGAAGAAACAGTGTCATTCCATGGATGATGAAATAGATTATATGAAAGAAATGAAACATGGGAGCTAATTGATTTTCCTCCCAAGGAAAAGTTATTGGAGTTAAATGGGTTTACAAGACCAAGTGTAATTTTGAAGGAAAAATAGATAGGCGTAAGGCATGATAAGTGGTCAAGGGGTACAAGTAGCAGTATGGAAAAGATTATGATGAGACTTATGCCCCAATTTCAAGAATGGAGACCATGTGTGCTTTCATAGAAATTGCAGCCTAGTACAAATGGAAGGTATATAAAATGGATGTGAAGTCCTCCTTCTTAAATGGTGTATTGAAGGAAGAGGTATATATAGAGCATCCATCTAGTTATGAACTCATAGTTGAGGAACACAAGGTGTATAGGTTGAAGAGAGCTCTTTATGGGCTTAAGAAAGCTCTATGGGCATGGTATAGTAGGATTGATTGATACTTGATAAGCAATGGCTTTAGCAAAAGTGATGGTGAGCCCACTCCATACACCAAGGCAAAAAATGGTAAGGTTTTGATTTTTGTCTTCTATGTAGATGACATAATCTTCACTGGAAATGATAATTTCCTAATTAGTGATTTCAAAGAGACCATGAAAAGTGAGTTTGAGATGACAAACCTAGGTCTCTTGAAGTACTTTCAGGTCATAGAAGTAAAACAAATGCTTGATGGCATCTTTATCTCTCAAGAGAAATATGAAAACTACATCTTTTAGAGTTTCAAAATGCAAAATAATAAGGCAGCCCCCACACCAATAATAGTAGGTCTAAAGTTAAGCAAGGAAGATTGTAGAAAAAATATGAACCCAACATTATAGAAAATCATGGTTGGAAATTTGATGTATTTGACAACAACTCAACTTGACATGATTCATGTAGTAACTTTGATTTCTAGATTCATGGAAACTTCTAAGGATTCCCATTGGCAAGTGGGAAAGAGGATCCTAAGGTATATGAATGATACTAAGGGATTTGGCATTTTGTATACTGGTGATGATGATTTTAGGCTGATTATTACACTGATAGTGATTGGGCTAAAAGTCTAGATGATATGAAGAGCACTTCTGGTTATATGTTTCATATGGTCTTAGGTGCAATTTCATGGGCATCCAAGAAAAAACTAATTGTTTCTCAAACTACAACAGAGGTTGAATACACAGCAGAAAATGCAACATCATGTCAAACTATTTGGCTAATAAGAATCTTGGTATATTTCAATGAAAAATAAGAGGATTGAACCACAATCTATTGTAACAACATTTCCTCAATTGTATTTTTGAAGAATCTAGTCTTCCATGGGAGAAGAAATCACATTGAGATTAAATATCCTTTCATTAGAGAGCTAGTGGAGAATGGAGAAATCAAAATGGAATATTGCAAGTAATTTGAGCAGTAACTAGTAGACATATTCACTAAGCCATTGGGCATAGCAAGTTTTATGCACCTAAAAAAAATGTCTTGGCATAGTTGATTTGGATTAGAAATGATCCTTGTTGGTTAGTTTAGGACAAAGCAGGATTGTTGAAAACTAATGGTTTGCCCCTTGAGACAAATTCCCACCTACCCAATAGAAGCATTGAACACAGTAGGTGAGTTCAAATTAAAAATAAGAGGGAAATTTTTTTGAGACAAGACAAAAGGGAATAATGTTCATTCATTCCATAGGTATAGGATCAATTGAATATAGAAGAACATTCAGAGAGCAAAAGGAAAGTTCAATAACCTAGGAAGAAGATTAGAGTGTACAACAACACAAGATTAGATCTCTTTGTTCTCTATAAGTTCATTTTGTTTGTCATGTCAAAGCAGTGATTGCTCCAGGCTTTATTGTATTCAGCCATATAGTGATGCAAGTTCATACTATCGATACAAGTAGTAGGATAATGTATTTTGGTTCTAGTTTGAAGCCATATGCTCCCAAATTTTTAATAGTTGAATTATTTTTTGAATAGAAAGTAAGCAAGCAAGCATATTATTCAATCTATGTTTCTATCTATTCTACAACTCATTTGGTGTTTAAGGAAAATAGAGTTGCAACTCTTTGTTTCTTGCCTTGCATTTTAATGGTGGATGTAACTAGACTATAAGGGGTGAACCCACA
>CM053784.1:247253916-247298916 GCA_028749045.1 Cupressus sempervirens
ATATATATATATATATATATATATATATATATATATATATATATATATATATATATATATATATATATATATATATATATATATATATATATATATATATATATATATATATATATATACATAATTCCTAACTCAAGTAAATCTATAGAACTCATCCCTTTTATTTGTACACATATCCTAGAATTGTATCCCCTTAAGCCCAACGTTCTAAAATTCAAGTCCAACTTAAAACATGTACATCTTCAAAATTTAGTTAAACAAATTGCCATTTGAACTTGAAAGCTCACATGTCAAGTAATTAGTTAAATCAAAAGCTCACATGTCCTAAAATTGAAAGCATATGTCCTAATTAGTTAAATTGAAAGTGTACATGTGTTCTAAAATTGACAAGTTAAATGAAATACAAAGTTCGATATAATAGAAAGTTAAATCAATTCAAGACATTGAGTTAAAAATGAAAGAGTAAAAGTTCAATTTAGAAAATTAGTTATTCCATCCAAATTTCAAATTGATCAAATAATTGTTCAACCAAATTTGAAATAGTTTGAACCAAATTTCAAATTGTTCTTGAGTTACATTTCAAATTTTAATCATAGTGAAATTTTAATTTGTACATATATTCTAGAATTTTATCGAGCCCTTAAGCCCAATGTTCTAATTCAAGTCCAACTTAAAACATGCACATGTTCAAAATTTAGTTAAACAAATTGCAATTTGAACTTGAAAGCTCACATGTCCTAAAATTGAAAGAATACATGTGTCCTAAAATTGACAAGTTGAGTGAAATAGAAAGTTCAATATAATTAATTTTATAGACTCCTAAGTTCATCCCCTTAAGACAAGTGGTGTTCGAATTTCTTTCTCTCAAGGTGCATATGTCAGGTAATTAGTGTACACACATACATATAAGTTCATAATTTCTATAATTAGTTACTTTATGACAATTTGAATTCAAGACATCGAGTTAAAAATGAAAGACTAAAAGTTCAATTTAGAAAATTAGTTATTCCACCAAATTTCAAATTGATCAAATGATTGTTCAACCAAATTTCAAATAGTTTGAACCAAATTTCAAATTGTTCTTGAATTACATTTCAAATTAGGAGTTGTTTCTATCTCATGTCAAGTGGATTAGGTCGTTCTTGGATAACATTTAATATTTTCTCATGATCACCAATATGGAGCCTCCACTTACGTATTCTAGGTTCTTTGACTGGATGAAGAGTTAGACCAGTGGCAATAACATGGTTACTATATTGATATACCTTATTTTTAGGTTGATAATCGATGAAATGAATCCCATTTTTAAGTACTTTTATTTTCTTCAAATATGTTCCTTGGACAACAACAAAACCTATACATGTACACATTTAAAAAATACATCAATCTTGAATTTAAGTCAAATAATTTGAATTCATTAAAAACATAGATACTTGACATACATATATACATAATTCAACTATATACTAACCTATGGGAAAAATAATTTCATCACTTATTTCAGTATTTGTTAGCTTCTCTCTTTCCATGGTGCAACGTAATAAATAATAGCTAACACCTTCTACATTTTCTGATTTTGCCATGACTGCAAAAACATTTCCTACACAAACTTATATATGTCAAAATTCTGGATACACGTCATGTACATAAACCAAAATTATGAAAAATGTATACATGTACATGATCCAGGTATATATATAGTTCATACATACCAACTCTGATCAATCTTGAAATATGGTTATAATCACTAGAAATCAATGGAATATCATCATAGTTTTCATCCTCAAACTCATTCGTATTAATAACATCTAGTGGCACCAAAGTCCATTCACCCACATATCCACGTTCTTGATTAATGCAACCATCATAGTAATCATCAATACAATTAGGACAAAAAGGTGAGTATTCTCTCATGTACAATGACCACACATTACTATTTGTACTCATAACTGAATGCAAAGATCGTGTCTTCTCTACCCTCTTGCATGCATGCTTTGATCTTCTATCAACACCTGAATGTACACAAGGTCCATAATTTAGTTAGAGATTATCTAAGGTAACATATTAAATATAAATTTAAGATTCAATTTAAAAATATGAACAAATTAATTTATATATACCTGATACCTCCCAAAACACTCTAAATGGTATGACTCGATCTGCTTGTGATGATGTGTTATCTATATTTGTTGGAACCGAAAAATGTGTTTTGCACCACTCAACCACATCATGAGCATTATTAATGTGATATCCTTTATAGTCCATTTGATACTTTCTTAAAGCACGTTTGATACAAGCTCCTGCACCATCATGCTCACCCTTTCCATGTCCATTCTCAAAAAACTCCAAATGTGTGGTATATTAAGGTATCAATAATATCTACATAGTGCATAAAATGGTCTAGCTGATTTAAATTGTGCTACACATCCATCTGACCATACAAAATGTTTTTCTATTTTAATGTTTTTGTTTTTCAAATATTCAAAAAATGTCTTAAAACAATGTTTCACAAAATGTGTGTCATGTTCTTTGTCATCACTAATGTAAAAGTGATATTCTTTTTTAATGACTCATGCTTGATCTATACTTTCCACACCATCCAGATCAATTTGTGCATGTCAATAAGACACTTGAACCATAATAGTAACCTGCTCTATATAGTAGTATTTTGCTTGAAGTTATTTTTGAGATACGAAAGAGTAATTCTCTGCAAAGTCAACAATAGATAGAATTGTTCCGAGTGGGAAAGTTTCTCTTAGTGTTTGAAATTGTTCTACTTGCCACTTAGCAAAAAATGCATGGCATATATATGGTTGAATCAATTTACGAAAATTTGACATAAATTCTCCAGTCGATATCTCATCATCTACATATTCTAACCTTGTTGATTCTTTTCCTGCTTTTGTTTCTGACATTATGTACTTATATCTCTTACATTTTACCATCCTTGTCATATTAGTATCTTCTTCTCTCAAAGGAAATTTAGTCAAGTTACCACATGTTTCACAAGTTCCTCTTATGCAATCTGTTTCACCTATTCCACAATCATTTGGTTTGTCACATAAGATTGATGTTATGACTTGACTCGGTCATTTAGGAATAGTATTTTGAGAAGTTCCACCACTTTCTTCTATCATCTTTTGAAACCCTTCATAGTATAGATAAAATTCAACATGATATCGACAACAACATATTTCAAAAGATTTATTTATCTTCACAAAATAGGGCTTCAATCTTTCAAACATTGTTTGTCCAATCTTTATGTTAGGATTTAAATTACAAAATGAGAGATACAATTCATGTTGAGTGACATCCAACCAATGTTTTGTGTGTTGAATATATTCCTTAGGCCCAATCCTCTATTTGATGATATCTCTTCTATTTGGTGAAGGACGAGTATTATCAATCCAAAATTGAATAACTAAGTTCTTAACTGTTTCCCCAATCCTGTCAGATCGAGGAGCTCTACACATTAGTGCCCAATTGCCTTCTAATGTACTATCATTCAAATTGTTTCTCCTTTTTAGATAATGTAGTATTGTCTTCCAACTATACCCAAAATGAGATGATAATGAAGAGATCTATCTATTTTGGGATGTCCTCTTATTTAAAATAGATGTCAGTATCACTCTTCATGCAATGGATTTATCTGCAGATCTAGTTTTTTTCCCAATGGAATGTAACCCTTCCTTAACACTTTCAACAATATCTTTTTCTAGTTTAGAAGTCCTCTTTTTTATACTTGTATCTATATCCAATAGTATCAGTGGCTCTTTAAATTCATCTTTAAGAAGTGAAATTGATAATAGTTGAGTTTTCTCCACTGTTGATAGATTCTCAAATTGTGCAATTATGTCTTTAGACTTATTATTCAATTTCCTCTTCATAATATGTGTAGGTTGATTAGCATATTCTCTCAATTTTTCCACATCCATTTCAATTAAATGATCTATGTTTCTATGATTAATTTTTCTCTTCAATCTTTGAGCTAAATTAACATTCTCATTTGTTGTTTGATCTCGGGCTGCACAAGAAAAAATGAAACAAAGTCTTAAATACAATCTCTTTAGGGGACATATATGTATACATATATACATGGTTAACTTGAGTGAAATATTATGTACTTGATTAAATTATCTAACCTTCAGATGGTCCTTCTTCAATATCCATTGCTTCATCTTCAATTTCCTCATGTCCAAGATTTTCATCATCTACTACAGTTGTACGTGCACGATATAACAAATAAAATCAAGTAAGTTTATAAGGGGAAAAATCTCTCACTAAATTTAAAAAATAAAGATATAAAGTTTGATAGAGACCTAGAAATCTAGAGAGATATATATTATATACTTGCAAGAGATGCACATGTACCTGTTTGAACTTGGGATGAACCTTCTCCAATATTGATAGGTTGTCTTGGTTGACTACGTCCTAAATAAATTCATTTATTTAAATTTAATCATAATCTAATAAACCTTAATGGACTATAAATTATTAACATAATAGAATAAACAAGGTAATTCCCATGCTAAATAAATTCATAATTTAAATTTATTCATAATGTAATATTTACCCTAAGGACTAAATATGGACATAATTGAATAAACCCTAATGGCCTAAATATGAAATAATTTCAAATAAACTCTTAATATTAAGTTAATCTAGTAATGCTAATTTAAGAAAAATATCATATTCCTAATTGGATTTAAACCCTAATCCTAACTAAATAAACTAATTAAATACATTGGAAAAAGATTGTGCATGTGTACCTGATCTAAGATAGTATCTTGCTAGCATTTTTTGACGATTTTCATCTTCTTGTTTCTTAGTTCTTCTTCGTGCATATTTACTTGCTCTTTTATCTTTATTGCCCATGTCATAAATTCTTCCTCCAAAATTCAAAAATAGGTTGAAGTTTGTCAAATATTTCTTTCTTCCCAATTCAAAAGCCAATAACTTGATTTCACATAAATGCAAATTGTAAAATATGAAACTCATATTTATATACAAAAAAATTTCTTTAAAAAAACCTCCTTATTAGCCGACTAGGGAAAAACCCCTAGGAGCCAACTAGAGAAACACCCCTATAGGCGGAGTAGGCATGTTCCCACTTTCAAAGTAAAGTTAGTTACTACTTACTCAGTTTCATTGTAAACTAAGTCTCCTTTATTTAGTTTAGAAATCATTTTTCTTATTTCAACTGCGCATGGTCGATTTTGTGTCAACCAAGTCCTGATGGTTGACAACCGAGTTCACTCGATTAGTTTTTCTATAGAGTCATGATCAAGTTTAGTCAATAGTTGTGTTGACTGAGCATAGCTAGGATTCTTTTTGGCTAGGCATACTCGGGTCTTTTTGTCAACTGAGCTACCCGGTCCCTATATTGACTAAGCTAGACTCTTTATTTCTTGCCCAAGTACTAACTGAGTGTCAATTTCCTCTTTAACTAGCCTGACTCAATCCTATTCTTGTTGAGTTGTAAAAAACACTTTGTCACTTAGTTTATTTCTTTGGTAAGTAATTTTTTTACAGTTTTGATCTAGTTAATAAATAAGTTCTACTCATATTTCTCTTGTCAAAGATTTGTCTATGAGGTGCTTCTCATTTTCTTTATTTTGGTGTTATTCATTTTGATTTGGCAAGGATTTTTAATTATTGAACAGAAGGAGACAAATTCAAAACAAAAGCATAATGCCTAACTATGACTGTGAGTTAAGAGACCAACCATGGTATTGGAAAATGACACTAGTAGATTTTAGGATGAGATGTACATTAATTTCAGTATATACATGATATGATTCTCCATTGCTACTCCCCATCCACCAAATGGTCTATTAACAACAACATAAGAGAGAGATTACAACTAGGCCCCATCTAACACACTTCAAGCAATCAATGTTTCGAGTGTGTTGGTTAAGCCCAACCCTTGTCTCTTTCGCAACCTATACTTTCCAAATTACAACTAGCCAACTTTAAATTCATATAGTAGAGGAATAGAGCATCTACCACATGTTGTTGATACAAGGTTAGTTTTTTACTACTCCATTTAGTCTTGGAAATATAGTCTTCATCTTTACCTAATTGAAGAGTGCTAATTCAATATCTCTATAATAATTCAAAAATAAAATCATATCAGAGTGCCAAATCAAAGACCAAGCTAACTATTAACATTCTAGTTTGATACAAATTAATAAATTGAGAAGCACATGTAATTTCTCATTTAATAACACTTCAAATTAACTACCAACTAAATAGTCTAAGCTCGAGTCTCTAAAATTACATAAAAATTGAACATAGTAGAAACATATAAGTCAGATGAATAGAGTAAGACTTTTATGCTACCAATTTCAATATTTGAATTTCACTAACTATACCAAGAAAAACTTTATATTTTGACAAGATGCTACAAGAATGAACAAAACAATTACAACTGATAGAAGCTCATTGCCTACAACAATGTCATCTCATATTTAAATATGATGTGCATTGCAATCTCTAAAAGTTGTAATACATGATCAAAGAAAACATGATTAAGAAAATGCCAATAATTAGATGCATGAAATGAATAATGTTAGAAACCAATTAATCAAAAATATGACAATGAACACTTATCAATGGGAAATCATAGACAAATACCTCCTAGAAAAATAAAACACAAAAATTAATTGATACATACTAGTGCATAATAAATGACACACCCACTCAAGAATGTGTTATTTTTGAAATGCTATAATTTCATAAAAATACACACAACATCAACAACACATTTGTTGAGTCTTTCTCCCTACAACTCATTGCAATTATCACAAAGAAGATTGAAATAGACCAGCTCATTTGTAAACAATTTCTTAAAGCTACATTAATTGTAAAAGTTCCTTTCTTTATTGCACCTTGGAATATGAGACACAGTCCATGAGTAAATATAGTAAGTTCCCTAAAAGAAATACTTGTTTATTTGCATAGATTAGATAGTTAGGATTTGAAATATCACAATATAGATTAAATGGAATTATTTTGTTAATGGATTTGTATACTTTGAAAAAGTGAAACAAGCAATACCTAGAGAAATGCATGAGGTAAAAACCATAGCAATCAAATTAAAGTAAAAGTTAGAGTATAAAAATGCACATGGACAAGGCAATTTCTTACTAACTTGTGTATTGAATGCCTTGAAAACCTTATCAATGACACCATTATATACTAGATAAAATATCTTTTTAAACCAAGAATGGAAATTTTTTATTGCAAAGAGGAAATAAGATATGGAATTAGAAACTATAACAAAATTGGAAGTAGAAGATGACATGTCTAAGCTTGATAACAAATGAATAGTTGAAGCACATATCGGTTTAACAACTCATACTGAATAAAGGACCTTGAGACAAAAAAAATTAAAAATTTTTCTTCAGAAGGAATAAATACTCTTGGAATTTTCTAGGACATGTACTCAAAAGAGAGAAACTTTCCAATTTTATCCTAAAGATTCCCACATCTAAGTTACATTACATATAGCCTATCCTACCAGAAAATAGAAAAATGGGAATTGGTGCATCAAGGTAATGACTTTGCAAAACATAGATTAGATATCTATTTTAAATATGTTTGAGTGATTACACAATACATGTAATCTCTACCCTAGGTTTGCATAGAGATTGATGAATTGAAAGGTAAAAAATTGGTAGTGAAGGACATACATAGTCCTACAAATTTAAAGAGAGTACCAAGATCACACTTAGGATTTATATGAGTAAAAATTATTTGTTGTCATAGAAGTTTGTACCCTTGTCCAAAGCTTTTACCTAAGGACAACCTTGTGAAACATGGAAACAACCTCCAAGCTATGGGAATTGAACTATAAGGTTGAGTCTCCAGAGAAGGTCAGCTTCCTTTACTATTAGGATGCACCTAAGTACTCTTGGAGAGGAAAAAGGAGAAGGAATACATGAAAGAAAATCTACCTAATCTAACCTAAGGGCTAATGCACCAAAATAGAGTGTTCAGACCAATCTCTACCATACATGCGTACTTGAACTATTATGATATCAAAGGTATACATATTTAGACTTGTTTAAATCCAATAATCATATGCAAATTAGACAATTAAAATGAATAACACAAGAAAGAAGAGAGTTCACTTATATATCATTCATAGCTCAAAAGAGATACAATCATGCAAATTGCAAATGGCCACAAAATATTAAAGAAAGGAAAATAGATCTTGCATAGTCATCAATGGTTAAAGGAGATAAGGTAGAATGTCATTAAGATCAAAGGAAAAGGGGATTTATAGTGAACTTGTAGAGAAATATTAGAAAAAATAGAGAAAAGTTGACCATAACCAAGAATTACAACTTTTCTTTTATAGTGTAAGCATAACCGAGATCTTTCTAACTGAAAGTTACTCCACAACCACTACCATTAAGTGCTCAGAGAATAATCAAGGTGATCCAAACAATAGATTTCAACCAGTACACTTGCAGAGCATAAGAATCATGAAACCATGACATGGAAGAAACCCTGAAGTGATAGAAATGGTGCCAATCAATCCTAGAATTCCTCAAAATGGACAATCAAGTAGTGGAAGGAATGCCTATGCATTGTTTCGAGGGGGTGGGATCAGCTAGAAAGATTGAATATCACGCAAGAAATTCCTATCCTTTTCCTTCCTAGGCTCAAAAAATCAAAAAAAATAATAATCAAACTGAATCTTGCAACTAAAAGGCACCACATGGACCAATAATCTTATTTCATTCTGCCTGCTCACAAGGTCTTCATGTGTCTAACTATTTTAACCAACTAATCGTGCCACCCTTTAAACTTAACTGTGATGACTTACAACATTGTTAACCTTAATTGTAATGTGACTATAGTTGTTACCTTCTTAACTAGGCACGTCGTGTATACTTGTCAACTACTCACTTTTTCAAATGAAATAAAGATCAAGCACTTCAAAAAAGTGACAACCCTTGATCTTGCAAGATCTTATGGTGAATGAAAAACATTACAAAAACACCAGCCCATAAAGTAAAAGAAAATTAGAACTTGTCATTTGAACTCTTATCAGAGGACTCACCGGCAATAGAGAAAGAAATCCCACTAGGTACATGTGTCATGTTGTCACTTTGTCGCATAAGATAAAGCCTGTGCATTTTTGGAAAGTGACAAAAGTAATGGTTGTAGATCATGAAACATTGGATGATGGAGATAATGAACTAATTAATGACTACACTAACCAAGAAAATGGGTCCATGGAGCTACATGAAAACATGTCACTTTGTCACTATTACAAAAGGGACTACATTTCCTGATAGCAATAAAGTGACAACCCTCAATCCTTCTATATCAGATGGTAATAAAGATGTGGGCCTGTGGAAAAATTACAATGTGAGAAAAACTTAGGAAAAGATATAACCCAATGTCATAAATATTTATTTTCATGTGTCCTAATTTGAATATTTCAAATATATGAATGTTACTAGGTTTAAATTCAAATTTCTCTCAGTTTTGGAAAGAAGGTGAAACTAGCCAACAATTTTGGTGACTTGGGAGGGATGCAAGCCTACTATGCATATGACTAGTGACCTAAATCAACCATTTGGAAACAAAGTCATAGCAATCATGAAAATTCACCCAACAAAACCCTAAAATTGTAGAACAACATGCCCAACAAAACCTTGAAATTGCTCTTTGCAATAGTAAAATAGGAAGACATGCCTCTACAACCTCCATGTGCTCATGCACTTTTTAGAAAAATAGGAAAAAACTAAAAGAAAACTAATCTACTATGTAACTGAAATAAACACGGCTAGAGGTATATTCCATTAACTAGAATAGGCAAGATTTCACCATTAGGCCTACTTAACTGGAAAGCATTTTCCTACTTGCAACTGATAATCACATAGGGACCACTCCATAGTGCATCAAATTTTGAGTGCCTCCCTAGTTTTCCCCTATCTACATCCCTCTTTAGTACAAGATCACTCTCTCTAAAAATCCTAAACTTAGCCTTCCTATCAAAGGACTTCTTCATCTTTTTTTGGTGTGCTGCTAAGGTTCTCATGGCTTGGCATCTTTTGTCCTTTAGCTCCATCAACTTTTCTATTCTTATAGACATAGCATCATTTTCAATTAGTTCTAACTGATGGGTTAATTCTAGGAATGGAAAATCCAATGAGATAGGAAGCCTTGCTTCCCTACCATACACCAATGGGAAAGGTGAGTTTCCAATAGGCCTTTTAGGTGTTATCCTATCATTCCAAAGGGCTATTCTTAACTTTTGATGCCAACACCTTTGGTTATCTTCTATAGTCCTTTTTATGATTCTGATCAAGTTTTTGTTAGAGGAATCAACCAAGCCATTACCTTGGGGATAGTAATTAGAAGAAGTGCCCAAGTATATACTATGATCAACTACTCATGCACAAATCTGAGCTCCTACAAATGATTTTGCATTTTCTAAAATAATGGTGGAAGGAGCACCAAACCTTGTGTTGACTCCATCTAAGAACTGAACAACTAAATTCTTAGTGGCATCTTTTAATGCAATTTATTTTTTCCACCTAGTAAAGTAATCTATAGTAGTTAGGATCGATTTATGACATGAGTTGGAAAGAGGATTGATGGGGCCTATGAAATCTAATCCCCATTGAACAAAAGGTTGATCAACCTAGATAGGATGAAGTGGGAGGGTTTCTAACCTCTATTTACCTAAAAAGAAAGCACATTTTTCATATCTTCTAACATACCTATTGAAATTGTGGAATAAGGATGGCCATTAATATCCTACCCTCATTATCTTCATGGTAGTTGTTCTTTCTGAAAAGTGGCCACCATTAGGACCATCATGAAGCTCCTTAATTATTCTATCAGCTTGGTTCATATTAATGCACCTTAACAAAGCTCCATTGAAGTCCTTCCTAAATAGGATACCATCAACTATTGCATAAGGAATGGATTACAATTTGAACTGTCTTCTTTTTTCCCTATCCAATCCCTAAGGATATCCATTGCCTAACAAGAAGGTCATCATGTCATCTATCTAATTCTTTGGATTCTCATTTCCTACTTCTTGTTGTTTTGTCAATACTATAGCAACTTCCTCATCTGATTCCTAAGATGAGACCATCTACTTGCAAAATCCTTTCCCTCTTACCAACTTGGTAATCTAAATTTCCACATCATACTCCATCACCTTAGTGATCCAACTTGCTCTTTTCTACTAATATCCTTTCTTAAAAGAAAATCCTTCACATTGGCATGAGGCACTAGCAAATGTATCTTGTTGTGTGATAGAAGGTTCTTGAACTTTTTCAAAGATCTTATGACTACAAGGGCTTACTTTTCCACATAATTGTACTTGTCATCATACTCTTTAAGCCCCTTACTAAACAAGGCAAAAGGTTGCTCTTCATTCTTTTCATTTAATTGAGTTAAGATAGAAAAAATGCTTGACTCACCTCCTAAGGTATAAAGAATGAAATCCTTTTGAAAAGTTCGATTGATGAGAGTAGAGGTTGATGTTATGGCTATCTTGATCTCTTCAAAACTTTCTTTCCATTCCTTGGTCCATGTGAAGACCATATTCTTCTTAAGCATAGTTGTAAGGGGTTTCACCATGGTAGCAAGATTAGGAATAAATCTTCTCACAAAATTTATTCTACCAAGAAAACTTTGCAGCCTTTTCTTATGGCTAGGAAGGGAGAGAGAAAGTATTTCCTTTCTTCTATCTAGATCAATGGTCAGACCACCCTTATATAAAATGTCTCCTAACAATTTTCCTTGATTATTAGAAAAGACATACTTGCTTGGATTTAGGGATACTCCATACTCTTTACATTTTATGAATACATGTTTGAGATGACCCAAATGATCTGCTACATTCTTTTAATACACTGTGATATCATCAAGGTATATGAACACAAAGCTTTCAATCATGTTCTTGAATGCCATCTCCATTGCCTTTTGAAATTTGGCTCCTACTTTTTTTAGCCCAAATGGCATCATATTTTAAGCATAGGTGCTCCACTTTATTGTGAATGCAATCTTATATTTGTTAAACTATTTGACTAATAGTTAATTATAACCAGAGAATCCATCCAAGAAAGAGAATCTCATTGAAAGACTAATCTTAGAAAATATGTGTTCCATGGAAGGGAGGGGATGATGATCCTTGAGGAAGGCTTGGTTAAGATCCCTAAAATCTACACATAATCTGATTTGTCCACTCTTCTTCCTAACAGGGACAAGATTTTCTACCCAAGAGGAATACTTAATAAGGAAAATAATGTTAGGCTCAATCAACTTGGATAGTTCCTTCCTCCTTAATGGTTCAATCTTAGGATTCATTGGCCTCTATTTTTTCCTAATAAGCTTGACATTATTGACTAGATCTATCGTATGTTGAAACAAACATGGGTCAAAACCCTTTAAATCATTATAGTCCAAGAAAATATATCATCAAATTCTTGACATAAATGAATAAAAATTTGTTGAGCTCATTTTTAGAACATACCTTCCCCATGTTCAAGTATTTTCCATCAGCAACCATTACTGGTATGTGATCATCCTTACTTACAACAAGGTGCATGCCTTTGTCTCTTGCTTGGTCATCAAGATTGAAGACAGTCTCTACAGTAATGAGACCCTTAGGTAACTTTTTGGAATTGAGATAGATGATCTGATCCCCATACTAATCATGTAGCCTTGACTAATTTATCTCTAAGAATTTTTCTTCATTCTACAAGAAACTCACAATTTGTGCATTAGATTCAAACACTTTCAAATTGACATTATTAACAGGGATAATGGGCCTAACCACCACTCTAATCTTCTATTTATTTTCATCTTCAACGCTCCTTGTCACATCATAAGACACACCAACTACTAAAATTCTTGTTAGTCCTTAGATAGTTTTGACATTTGAGTTTCAACAAACTTAATCACTTTTTGTATTGAAGCCGAGCCACAGTGTGTGCCGAGCTAGCATTTCAATAGGTGCCAAGTGACTTCAGGCGCCAAGTAGTATATAAGTGCTGAGTGACATATAGGTGCTGAGTTATAGTTGATGTTGAGCAAGAAAGAATGAAGTATATGCTAAGTGAGCCAAAATCATATATGTGTCAAGCAAGATAGAGTGTAGTTGGTACCGAGAAATCCAGGATAGTATGTGTTGAGCACTAGTAGTCCAATATATGCTAAGTAACATAGAATCAACATATGAGTTTGTGTCCTCACAAACTCAAATGTGAACTATTTTTAGAACCAACATAGAAAGATTTTAAAAATAAAAAGGGATAAGGACAAATCATTTACATTCCTTATGCGATCTGCATCTAACCAATCAAAAAAATGGAGAAGGCATGCAACCAATGAGAAAAATGCAAGGTATGAATGGGAATTTGAGATTCAATATGGATCATAGATCCATACCTAACCCTAAGTCTTTGAAATCTTCAAAAGGAGGTCAAATACTCTGTTTCATAAGGGGATGACAACAATATATGGGGAGATTATAGTGAAATTTCAGTGTGAAGAAGGAAAGACTTAGAGGAATAGAGAAGCAATCTCATATCTAGTTGATCAAAACAACACAAGGGGAAAGGAACATGATCAGACATCAGATCTTAGAGGATCAAGATCAGAGAGAGCAGATCAAGTTCTTGAATCTAGTAATTAGAGATTGCATACTATCAGGTCAAATGTTCTAATACTTTCTTACCATTGTATTAGATACTAAAATTCTATATTGATAGGTTAGCTTAACAGCTAGGTAGGAGAACCTTTGGAGAAGGTGATTGAAAATCCTATGTATTAGGTGGGTTTAAATGCCTATTGTAAATCCTTTAATAGGGTGACACTTCATGTAAAGTGTTTTCTAAATCCTCTAACCAGGTCACTATTGACATAGTGTAAAGCCTTTAATAGGGCACGCCTTTCACAAGGCAAACCATCAGAAGTGCTTGAATATATAGTGCTGCAATGATTTTTGTGGGTATCATCCCCACCCTAGTTTTACCTTCTTATTCCTGGAGGGTTTCTAGGTTATCAATTCTGGTGTTATGTGTTATTGCATGTGATTTACTTTATGATACTTTATATGTTTACATGCATGCAATTTATTTTTCAGTTATATGTTTAAAGGATTGAATAAGGTTAAAAGTTTGATACTTCTAATTCACCCCCCTCCCCCCCCCCCCCCCCCCCTTAGAATTACTCTTCCCATTGTGAACATTTCAACAATTGGTATCAGAGCACTGGTTCTCACAAGGAGAAGAATAAAAACTTAGAGAAAAGGTTTGAAGAATGGAAGTCTTCAAACTTGGGAAGATCATAGACAATCAGGTGACTGATGTACAACTAGCTCTACACAAAGTGGAAGTAGCCAGAGAAGAATTGAGAAAATCCTTAAAAAGAAGAAAGGAGATAGCCATAGCTGAAAATGACATACAATACAAGGAGATTGATACCACACAGGTATTTTCCAATGGAGATTCCAAGAAATTTGATGTAGCAATAGTAGAATTGATGGAGAAAAATAGAGCTCAAGAAAAAGAGATAAGATCTCTTAAAAAGGAACAAGAATCACAAGCCATAATGCTTTGTGAAGTGACTAAACAAAAGAAAAGAGCCATTGAAGATAAGGCCATGATAAAAGATGAAAAAATAAATCTCACCAATAGACTGGAGGAGAAGAAAATTGAATTTGAAATGATCTCAAACATGTAGCTAGACACCTTAAGCCAAATGATGAATGATCATTATGAGCTAAACATGAAGGACATTGATATTTCCACTCTGAAGTTGCAAAATGAAAAATTGCAGGATGAATTGAAAAGAGAGAAATAAATAGTAGATAAGCATATGAATGTAGAACAAAGATTATGAGGACACCAAGATTTGAAGGTCACTACTATAGTTGTCAAAAATATGGAGATAGAGAATTTAAGTGTAGATCAAAGCCTATGTGGACACCCAATCAACCTACAAGAGGAACCAATCATGCACATCAGTACAACTGGGATTACAACACTAGGTATAGTTGTCACTATTGTCAAGAGTATGGACACATCCCTAAGAATTGCATAAGAACACATTTTAAAGGAAGTTACAGTAGATGGCTAAGCCAAATCACATGTTTCAATTGCTTGAAACTGGTCATATTAGTAGGAATTGCCCAACAAAGTCAAGAGCACCCAAGACAGAAGTGAACAAAGGAAAAGAGAAGGTTGATGTTGAACAAATAAGAGGAAAAATGAACAAGACTTGGAAGAATAAAGGTGAGTGCAACACATCTAATGGAGGGATTAGTTCACCCAAGAGGTCAAGTGATCACACTTCATCTAATTAAGCACAAGATAGGAATATGGAACTGATATACAAAGCTATATCATACATTAGTTTCAAAGAACAAAAAAAGTACTACAAAGAAGAAATCTGCATGAGAAAAGATGCCAAGATTTTTTTTTGAAGAAGCTATCGAGTTACCCTTACATGTCGAATGAAGGTCTAATGGATGCCAAGTTTCCAATAGCTGCCAAGCTGATAGTCGAAGCCGAATGAAGTAGAAGTCTAGTGGAAGCTAAGTAAATGAACTATAATGGAAGCTAAGTTATACTAAAACACTCAAGTGCTGAGTTTTATAGCTATAAGCATGAAGCATTTAATTCTACATCTCTGATAGGTATAAGGTTTAATTTTATTCATTTTCACATCATTCTAACATAGAGAATAGACAAGAAGAGAAAAGAGGTGATCAAACAGCTACCTTACAGTCATTTGCATCAATTACAATAGAGATTCAACACAAACTCATCGATTCAAAGGTATTTATCAAGTGTCAAGCTATGTAGAGTTATAGTTTTTAATAAATTTTAAAGCCCTACTTTGGTAAAATGGCCTCTAGCTCTAGAAACCCTAAGGCAAAGGAAGAACATGAAAATCAACTTGTTAGCAATGAAGTCAAATAGTCTGAATTCATATCAATACTTGAGGTTGCCTATAAAAATGACCCATTTGATGCATTATCTATCATTCCACCCAAAGTTGTCATGGTTCAAGATGTAAGAAAGGGATACAATTGCAAAATTGGTGCCATAGGTGATTTAGAAATCTTCAATGCCTATGATAAGCTATGTAACAATAGAATACTAAAGGAAAAGTTTCAAATTATTGAGAAGAAGGGTCTGACCAAAACCCTAGTTTTCCCTATAGTGTTCAAAATAGAATGGATTCGTATTGTTCTAAGCCAAATTCATGATGGATATCTATGGCTAGAGACAAGAACTATCAAGATTACAAAGAGGATTGTGCATAGGGTTACTATTCTTCCAACCCTAGATCAGCCAAAGACCTTAAGAAGTGACAGGAAGGAAGTAATTCAAAATAATATTGGTGCAAAATGGAACAATAGGGGAATGACCATTGACACTGTGACTGAACCCCTACTTGACTTTGTTGAGAGGATAATTTCACATAAATTCTATCAATCCAATAGACTGAACAACATACCCTACATAGTAGTTGATGTGGCTTATAAGTTGATGAAGAAAGATCACACCTATGATCTAGCAGAACTCATGTTGCAACAAATCAATGAGAACCTAGGAGCTATAAGGAGATCAAAAGGTGCACAATACAAATTTGGCTCAATTCTCATGTGCATAGTCTTTTATGTGATGGAAGAATTCCATTCAATTGGGAAGGTGAACTGGAATTCTAACAAGTCAGCAGTCACCCAAATTAATGAATTCATTGATCAAATGGGAGATAATTTTGGAACACAAATGACCAACTATTTTGAAGACTTTAAGAAGTCTATGAAGAAAAGGATGAGGATACTAGTCTCATTAGTTGGAAAATATAACAATGATATATGTTTCTTGGTTGATATTGATTTCACTTACATTCAAGTAGCAATACCAAGGGTAAGATGGCTAAGGCCATTAGGTTATGAGCTTGATATAGATGAAGCCTCAATAACAATTGAAACATTGCTAGTAGAAGAAATTGATAAGAAGGCTCCTCACTTTGAGACATATGATGTTGTCAAGTCCAAAGTAGAGACTAAATTGAAAACTCCTTCAATTATCAAGAAGAAAGACAAAATGGTGAGAAAAATAAAGAAGACATTTGGAGCCAGCATTGAAGGTGGAGCAGGAGAAGAAGAAGTGGAAGGTGATAGTGAAGAAGAAGGTGAGCAAGGGCAAGAGCCAGAAGAGCTAACACAAGGTGAAGGAGAAGACAAAGATGAAGGTGCAGAGGGAGAAGAAGCTGAGGAAGCACCCAAACCTACTGAGAAAAAGAAGAAGAAGGAAAAAACTCAGCCTACAGCTCAGCCACAGCCCAAGAAGGAAACAAAACTAGCTCAAACCAAGCCGGCTCCAGCTAAGCCAACAACAACAAGGGCCACAACAAGAGCATCAACTCAAAAGGCCAAAGAGGCAGTAAAAAAAAAGAAGAAAGCTATTGCACAACTTGCTGAAGAGCCCAAGAAAAGGAGAAGGTATGTGGCTCAACTAGATAATGATGATGAAAGGATAGAATCTAAGAAAATAAGCCAATTTAAAGTGGTAAGCCATCCTCCAAAATTTGCAATTGATAAGCTTTGTAATAAGATTAAATATGCAGATTTAAATGATTTAAAGTCTCTCAATTTTAATAAGCTCAGTAGGGAAGAGCTGAATAAAATAGAGGAATCAGTGTATGCCATGATGGCAGAATTTAAGAACACACCTCTAGAGATAGATAACACTATCCCAAAGGAACTATATGAGATAGTGGAGAATAAGTGGCATTATTGTTTAAATATGGAAAGGGAGATCAAAGAATCTACCCTAGCTCAAGTGAAGCATGACATGACAAAGGCTCAAATAACTAAAGCAAATAAGAAGCATAGTGGGAAATTTGTACCCAAATACAAAGCCTTTTGCATTCTTCAAAAAAAAGTTGAAGATGTTGTAATTAAATCCACACAAATATGGAAAAAAAATTAAAATATTACAAATGATAAGGTGGAAGAAACCAATAAGGCAGAAACTAGTACTAGTAAGAGTTCAGAAGAGCACAAAGGAGAGGAGAAAGAAAAGGAAGAAGAAAAGAAATGTGAGGAAGATAAAGGAGAAGAGGAGAATAAGGAGAAAGAAGAGGAGGAACTAGCTAAGAGAGAGGAAACTATGGCAATAGCTAACCAGTAGCAAGAAGATGAACAGAGTGTGTAAGATACACAATTGCCACCTCCAAGTACACCTCATGTAATCACTACACCTACATAAATAGTAATCATAAAGGATGTTACTGACAAAAAAAAATAGAACATCAATACGCTTACTACAGAGGATCTCTCAAATATCCTTCACCAATCTACTCTATAGGAATAGTTGTGTACAAGCCTTGTATTGGTGAGTGTAGATGAACTACAAAAAGTAGTAGCAGCACCACAAAGGGAAAAGGTGAAAACACAAGAACCACCTTTCACTTACAGAGCTACTAGGACTACAATTTTGATGCTACCACCACCACCTCCACCAAGTGCAACAAATGAAAATGATCCGATGATGAGTGCAGAGGAGAGGAAATTAGAAGAAAAGGAGTAGGTTGCCATTTAGACATTGGTAGAATTACCAAAGACTGGCACTCCTACTAAGACCATTTAGAAGTCGAGCACTGATGCTATCCCCTTGCAATTTTCAACTCTAGGATCGATTTCAACAAGATTGGCTAGGGTACTTCACTATGGAGACCTTGAATTAGATGAAGAGATTATGATATCCTCCTATGATTCCAAAACTATCATAATAGCACAAATGACTGAAATGAAAAATGCATTGGATAGAAGGATGAGGAAAGAAATAATAAGGAAAGAGTTTAAACATAAGCAAGCACTTCATGAAATCAAGGACATCTTCATGGATGCTTTCAGCTTGTAGTCACCAAATGAAGGAAAGCCAATAATTGAGTAACTACTAGACATAGTTGACCAGGTGAAAAATGAGGACTAGGAAACCAATGTCAAACTCATGAAATGGTCAGAAAGAAAGTTTCAAGGAAAGGTTAATGAGAAGATATCAAGTGGAATTACACTTGAACAGGTAGAGTTGGCCAAGACAATAGATAAGGCCAAAATTGTTCTTGAAAACATTTTTTCATTGTATAGGAAGTTGTGTGACTTTTCAAATTTCACACAAGAAACTAATCAAAGAATAATGAGCTTGGAAAGGAACTTGAAAATCTCTAGCATGTAATTACCTAGAGATCCAGCTTAGAGTGAGAAGCATTTTTCACAATTACTTCACACACAAAGGGAGTTAGTTATACAAATAGCAGAGGAAGCAAATATTAAGGTAAAATTAATGCAGATCTAGTCCTCTATAACCACTCATTTAGAAGTCCTCCACAAGGAACAAGTTTATGCTGAAATAGTATTAAAGAAAGATCCAAATCTTTCTACCCTTGATGGACTTATACACCTTGCTGTAGAAACTGCCATCTAGCACAAGTCACTTGACATAGCTTTGGAAAATTGGGATGCAACTCTGAAAATAATAATGGAGGTAAAAAACAATTTTTTGGCTAAGTATGGTATTAATCCTTAGAGTCCTTTGACATAAGTGTCAAAAAGGGGGAGAACTAATAAAGGGAGAAATATATTTTTGATGAAGATATAAGATAGGGGGAGAATGCTATAATTTTTTTTTACAATCTTTCATTCTGATATAATAAAAAGGGGGAGATACAAAATTTTGGTAATCTTATGGAAAATAGCTCTAATGCAAATGCAAAAATTCCATAAGCACATACAGAGACATAGGTATAGAATATACGTATAGGATAGAAGACAAAGAGTATCAAGCATATTCAACACATAATTTTTATTACAAAGAATGACAAGGCACAAATCAACTCAGGGGGAGTTAAGGTATTTTGAACAAATTTTAAAAATTTTGTAGATAAGGCACTCATAAGTACAAATGAATAAATGTCTAGTCAAGTGTTTTTGACACTCATGTCAAAGGGGGGGAGATTGTTAGTCCTTAGATAGTTTTGACATTTTAGTGTCAACATACTTTATCAATTTTGTATTGAAGCCGAGCCACAATGTGTTCCAAGCTAGCATTTCAACAAGTGTTGAGTGACTTGAGGCACCCAGCAGTATATAAGTGCCAAGTGGCATATAGGTGCCAAGTCACAATTGATGCCGAGCAAGTTAGAATGTAGTATATGTCGAGTGAGCCATGATCATAGGTGTCAAACAAGACAGAGTGTAGTTGGTGTTGAGAAATCTAGGATAGTATGTGCCAAGCACCAGTAGTCCAATATATGTTGAGTAACACAAAATCAACATATGAGTTTGTGCCCTCACAAAATTAAATGTAAACTATTTTTGGAGCTGACATAGAAGGATTTTGAAAAAGAAAAAGGATAAGGATGAATCATTTACATTCCCTATGCGATGTGCATGCAACCAATCAGAAAAATGGAGAAGGCATGCAACCAATGAGAAAAATGCAAGGTATGAGTAGGAATTTGAGATTCAATATGGATCATAGATCCATACCTAACCCTAACTCTTTGTAATCTTTAAAAGGAGGTCAAATACTCTATTTCATAAGGGGATGACAATAGTATATGGGGAGATTATAGTGAAATTTTAGTGTGAAGAAGGAAAGACTTAGAGGAATAGAGCAACAATTTCATATCTAGTTGATCAGAATAGCACAAGGGGTAAGGAACATGATCAAACATCAAATCTTAGAGGATCAAGATTAGAGAGAGAAAATCAAGTGCTTGAATCTAGCAATTAGAGATTGCATACTATTAGGTCAAATTTTTTAATAATTTCTTACCATTGTATTAGATACTAAAATCCTATATTGATAGGTTAGCTTAATAGCTAGGTAGGAGAACCTTTGGAGAAGGTGATTAAAAATCCTATGTATTAGGTGGGTTTAATAGCCTATTGTAAGTCCTTTAAAAGGATGAAACTTCATGTAAAGTATTTTCTAAATCCTCTAACCAGGTTACTATTGACACAGTGTAAAGCCTTTAATACAACATGCCTTTCATAGGGAAAACCATTAGAAGTGGTTGAATATATATTTCTACAGTGATTTTTGTGGGTATCATCCCCTCCCTAGTTTTACCTTCTTATTCCTGGAGGGTTTTTGGGTTATCAATTCTAGTGTTATGTTTTATTGCATGTGATTTACTTTATGATACCTTATATGTTTACATGCATGCAATTTATTTTTTAGTTATATGTTTAAAGGATTGAATAAGGTTAAAAGTGTGGTACTTTTGATTCACCCCCCCTCCTAGAATTACTCTTCCCATTTTGAACATTCAAACAAGTCTATCATCATGTTTATTATCTCTCCTAGGGATGCTTTGAATGTTAAATGCATTGTGATTTTCAAGCAAATCCCATACTCTATGTTTATAAGACTTGAGCAGACTATTTTCTGTGATATTTTGATTTCTCACCTGATTAACCACCAACTTACTATCTCCATATACACTTAAGGCTTGAATTCCTCTTTTTTGAGTAAGTAGGCAACCTTGAATCAATGCTTCATACTTTGCTATGTTACTAGTACAACTAAATTAAAGCCTAAAGTAGAAGTAGTACATTTCTAGTGCAAGAGAAATAAACATCACACTAGCCCCTAATCCATTTTTTATTTCTTGACCCATCAAAGTACATGCTCCAAATCCCACTTGTATCCTCTTTGTTCTTCATAAGGTTAGTGACAAGAGCATCTTTTTCTAATATACAATAAGTACCAAGTCCTGTCTCCAAGGTTTGTGATATAGGATCAAACTGATATGCATTATCTCACTCATCTAAGAGGAAATCAAGTATCTCTAGTAGAGAAGTGGAAGGCTCTTACACTATATCATTTTCATCTATCTATAGGATAGTGCAATTCATGTTGATGAGATTAGGAGTGTAGGGTTCAATATGAATGAGGGCTAAGGGCTCTGCTCTAATTGAAGCTTTAGTTCCATATCTTGTTCTAAAAAATATGTATAACTAGTTAGAGGATATGTAACCACCTATTTGGGTGGTGAAATCTCTTGAGAGACAAATGGAAATGTGTGGCTTGACTTTAGCAACTAATATATCTTGGACTACAATACAACTAGAGCATGCATGTAGGAACATTTCAACATTCCTATGGTTTCCTATAGTCTTGATAGTACTACCAACCAAGTGTTATACATCCTTAACAATGGGCTCATTTTCATTTCTAAGACATTAGCAACACACTTGGGCATCACTGAACTCCTAGCCCCTGAATCAATCATGAAATTGTGGACCAGCTTATCCCCTATAATCAAAGAAACATAAAATGGAGGAGGTCTAACCTTTTTACTTGTTTCTATCTCCCTTCATAGTTGTACAAGACTTGTAGAACTGTCCATTCTAGGTTGTTGATCCTTTGGTTAAATGCTCTCCAATTCCTACTAAATCAGCTTCTTTTTTATAGGTATAGTAGAAACAATGTCTCACATGAAAATATTCACATTTTCTTAATCTATTCTAGCACACTGAATGAGGCATTAGGTGCTTTGGTAGAAGCCTTGGTAGTTGCATGTGTAAGAGGTGGAGATGGAATAACTTGAGGGCCACTCAGATCTCCTTTGCTATTATTTTTCCTTTTTTGTTGAGGGACATTTGATTGATCATTCACTACTTGTACATGAGGTATTGCATTGGATGTTGAGGCCTAATTAGGGGGAAGACGGGCAACATCTTCAATAGCTCTTATTTTTCTCCTAGTGTTGTGAGCAATGGAATCCTAGTTTACCTTACAATGTTCCTCCACCTAGTGATTCATGAAAGAGCACACCTTGTCATTGCAAATATGAGGCACCTTTAGATTGGATCTCCTTATATGATTTCCCTATTGTATTCTCTTGAGTGGTCAAATATGAATAGGATTCAACCTTTTGATACATACAATATGCATAGGAGTAATTGCAGGAGGGGAAAAAATCTTGATCTTCAGCCATATTGTTTTGAGGGACTAAGGCCCTACGCTAGTTGAATTTGAAGTAGAAGCATAACTATTTTTCTTATTTTGATCAAAAGAAGTATTCCCATGATTATGATATGGAGACCTACCATTTTTTGGAGTTTGATATTTTAGTTGAGAAGCCTTATTACCCTAAGCTTGTTGTCTCTCCAAAGTCACCACTATATTGCTCACTTTTTGCATCAAAGAGAAGCTATCTTCCAAATTCTTCTCTTGACCTTGCAATCTCTTATCTATGTTCAACATCATAGACTACATCATCTCCTTAATTTCATCCATTCCATTTGAAGATGTGGAAGCTTGAGGGGTTAGAGCAAGGCATTGTTATGTGGAAGGTGTGGAAAGAGGGGCTATTATTGGTTGGTGATTTGGGATATCAGGGATAAAGGGCATAAGAGTTCTTGGGGCTAACTTTCCTCCTTGTATCAATATGTTTTTTTCCCTAATAGTTATTTCATTAGCATTAGGTAATGTATCTTCTCCCACGGTTTGGATTGTTGTGGCAATATCATTGTTAAAAGCTCTGAGGTAATTTAAGAATGCATTACCATGGATAGGATTCACTACAATAGGTATTCTATCCCATTTGTTTTGAAATCTATATTTAAAATTAGTCATTTATTCATGGGGTGCCCTCTTTATAGTTGTCAACTATTCTAAAAGTGAATGATAGTCACTTTTTTCCTCAAAATATTTGCATAGGGCTGCTCCTAACCAATCCCAATCTATTACAAAATTGTGAGGCAACCCTCTATACCATTGTAGTTCTTTTCCTTTTAAGGATGAGGCTAGAAGCCTAACTACAACATCATCTTTGGATATTCCATGTATATTACACACATTTGCAACTTCTTGAATATGTTCTAAGGGGGAAATAGTAATTTCACCAATAAACTCAGGTATACTTTTAAGAGTTGATACTAGTATGTCATGTCTTTGGGCTAATAGGAGAAGACTTCCACCATTAAAGGTGGCAAAAGCATGAGCTCTAGCCATGTAGGAAAGTGATATATTGATATGAGTGGATGGTATTATAGGTTGATATCTAAGAATAGGAGGAGTGGAGATATATCTTATAGGTGTATGTGTTACTACTATACTCCTAACTAGTGATAAAGATACTCTATTCTGTCTTCTTCTAGGATTGGAAAATGAAAGCTCTTGGTATTGAAACTTACCTCTAGAAGATGTCCTTGTTTCAGCTTTGGGCATGAATCACAACAACTATGGTATGAAACTAGATGTGGATGATGTAGAGTCACTAAGTGATTTTTTGAAATGAGCCTCTTGAAGGCTTAGAATACGAAGAGCAACATTATCTTCTCAACATCAACTTGATATTCTTCTCTTTTAACGCTTGTAGACTTTGAAATCTTCTGAATATTGGTTTCATTGGGCATGCCAAAAACTATTGTCACAAAAGCTTGCATCCTTTTCTAAAGTTTTTACCTAAGTACAACCTTGTGAACATGGAAAAAACCTCCAAGCTATGGGACTTGAAATATGAGGTTGAGCCTCTAGAGAACACTAGCTTAATTTACTATTAGGATGCACCTAACTACTCTTGGAGAGGAAAAGGGAGAAGGAAAAAATGAAAGAAAATCTACCTAATCTAACCTAAGGGGCAATGCACCAAAATGGAGTTTTCAAACCAATCTTTGTCCATACATGCATACTTTAAATATTATGACATCAAAGGTATACAGATTTAAACTTGTTTAAATCCAACAATCACATGTAGATTAGACAACCAAAATGAATAACACAAGGAGGAAGAGAGTTCACTTATATATCATTCATAGGCCAAAAGAGATACAATCATGCAAATTGTAGATGGACACAAAACATTGAAGAGAGGCAAATAGATCTTGTATAGTTATCAATGGCTAGAGAAGATAAGGTAGAATGTCATTAGGTTCAAAGGAAAAGGGGATTCATAGTGAACTTGTAGAGCAATATCAGATAAAATTTAGAAAAGTCAACCATAACCAATAATTATAACTTTGCTTTTATAGTGAAAGCATAACTAAGATATTTCTAACTAAAAGTTACTCCACAACCACTTCCATTAAGTGCTCAAAGAATAATCATGGTGATCCAACAATAGATTTCAATGAGTACACTTATAGAGCACGAGAATCATAAAACCTTGAAATGGAAGAAACCCAAAAGTGATAGAAACAACACCAATCAATGCTAGAATTCCTCAAAATGGTTAATTAGGTGGTGAAAGGAATGCCTTTGCATCATTTCTAACACAATAATAATTCTACGAGGGTGGGATTGACCAGAAAGATTAGATCATTCAAGAAAACCCTATCCTTCTCCTTCCTAGCTCAACAAATCAGCAAAAACAACAGTCAAATTGAATATTGCAACTAGAAGGCACCATGTGGACCAATAATCTTATTTCACTCTACCATCTTACAAGCTCTTCACACGTCTAATCATTTTAACCAACTAACTGCACCACCCTTTAAACTTAATTACAATGGCTTACAAAACTGTTAACCTTAACTGTGATGTAACTATGGTTGTTACCTTCTTAGCTAGGCCCATCATGTATACATATCAAATTCTCACTTTGTAGCATGAAATAAAGATCAATCACTTGGGCAAAGCAACAAAGTGACCACCCTCAATCTTGCAAGATATGACAATGAATGAGAAACATTGGTCGACAAAGCAAAAGTGAATCAAAGCATGCCATTTGGACTTGTGTCAGAGGACTCACCAGCTATGGAGAAAGAATGATCACCAGATACCCATGTCATGCTGTTGCTTTGTCACATAAGATAAAGCCCCTTCATTTTTGGAAGGCAACAATGTGATGGTTGTAGATCATGAAAGATTGGACGATGGAGATAATGAACCAGTTGATGATTGTGTTGACCAAGGAAATGGCCCCATCGAACTATGTGGAAACATGTCACTTTGTCACTATGACAAAAGGGATTGCATTTTCTAATAGCAATAAAGTGACAACCGTTGATCCTTCTACATTAGACAGTAATCAAGATGTAGGCCCCTGGTAAAATTAAAATGCGAAAAACACTTAGGAAAAGATATAACACAAGGTCTTAAAGATATATTTTTGCTTTCCCAAATTTGAATATTTCAAATATATGAACATTACTAGGTTTAAATTCAAATATCTCTTAGTTTTGGCGGGAAGATGAAATTAGCCAACAATATTCACACATCACTAGACTACTTATACAAAATAAGGAAATATATATTTACAATGATAAGTATGCTAGGATGTCCTTTTCTTATAACATTGATAAGATTTGAATATTATTGCTAGTCATTATGCAAAGTGTTACAACATATACCCCCTAAACAACAATCCATATATAAAAAAAAATATTGAAGATTGAAACTTAAATTATGAAATCAAGAAAAATCTATTTCTTTGTAGTCATTATTTCATCTATAGAGTCAATGTATTCCACAAAATGATGATGAAAAATGAAATCCTATTTGAAAAAGTTCTAGACTAGAATTTTTTCATAGAATTTCAAAATTGAGGGAATGAACATGTTCATTTTATGCTATGGATAAAAGATGCCCCAATATATTGGACTTGTCTAAACAATGTCATAGAAAACTTCATTGATGAATATATTTCATATGATGTTTTTTTTCCTTGATGAAAACCTAGTGTGGATGAAAACACATTATCACAAAACGGCATGTAAAACTTAATTAGCCTCAAGTTTTCACTTTATATTTCCACTGCCTCTAATGAGAAGAACCATAATACTAGATCCTTTTCCATCAAATGATCCTACAATGAACAATGGAGAAATGAACTTCTTAAAACAACTAGAAAATAGACACATTAAAAAGGAAATTATATTTGACAACTTCTTAGATCAATTCAAGCTCAAAAAATATTGTTACATTGCAATGTTGAAATTTGCATCAACAAAAAAAGTTCTAATGCTAAAATGGCATTTGAGTGACATTTGGACAAATACATTTGCAAAATATGTACAACCTATATGATATGCAAATAGAGACACATAATTCATACCATATGCATATATTCTTGCATCCTACTACTACTCATAAATGACAAAACAATACAAGACCATGTCCCTTGCATTTTTTCAATTGGTAAAGCAACATATGTATGGTTATAATGATAAGACACAATTTATACGAAAACTAGGAAATGTATTTCTCATCTATCAATAAATATCTAGTTGACTAGTTGTTCACATTTCCTTATTACCTCCCCTTTCCAAATCTTCAAGGAAAAATTTATTCATTAATACTACACCATTTGATAGTAGATTCTTCATGTTAAAAATCCCAAAGATACTAGAAAAAACAGGAGGATAGCTCATTAAACATAATGTATGCATCTATGATAGACAAACACATAGAACGAACACAGGTATAAGAAAAAATATCATTAGGTGAATACTCCACATTCTACTATAACATGGAATAAATATCCAACTAAGATCTCAAGCACAAATCATATGCTATTTCAAATGCAATCCTCACATTGATCATGAAAAGTATTATAAAGAACAACTAATGTTTTGTCTACCTTTTATAATTAGTGAATAAACATTGCTAACTGTATTTAGTGGTAAAATAGAAGCCCTTTAAATCAGATGAAGACTTCCACTTTACAAGGTCACTAAGACATTCAAATATGTGTATTGAGGGAAATGGGGGAATTTCCAAATATTATTTCACTTATGATCCAAATTACATTACCTAGGACCCAAAGGAATAAGGAATCTAATACAGAATTCATATTATAAAGATGAATGCAATACAAATAAATGTACTCTCTTAGGCCCTTAATAGGATAATGTGAATGTGGAATTGAACTAATTTATTAAATAACATAAATCTAGATGCTATGAAAATACAATTAGCCTAATTAAGATGTAAATCTAGGGTAAAGATGTGAAAGGAAATAAAATATAAATAACTCATCTCAAAATGTGTAGAGGAAGATGTGTTTTTTCTCTGAAACTCATAGATCTCAATTGTATCTAAATATCTATTTTTGGATCTCAAAATGAAATTATGAAAGGAACAAACCAATAAATCTCCCAAAAATCTAAGACTGAAGGACTAGGTTGAATTTAGAAGACATCCTACAACTCGGTTGATGTAGTTTTACAATCTACTATAGACAACTCCAGAAAAACTTGAACTATATGTTCCAAATATGTAATCTTTTTTCCTCCCAACTTGCATATCTTCACATAAAAGAAAGGTTTTGGGGGTGGGGTTTGATGAGGGCTTGACTTGGTCAAGCCTTAAGATAAGGAATTAACCATAATTGAGAACTGTAAATATAAATGAAATACTTTCATGTAGTAGATCTAAATAATATCAAGTGAAAGATATAATTACATTTGAATATGCAATTGCATTGGATATGTGATCAGTATGTACATGTAATAGCCTTGACTCAAAGAAACCATAAGGAAATCAAATAAGACAAAACCCTAGGTATGGAAATATATGTGACATGTCATAGATGAATACTATAAAATACTAAAGAAGGTGGAATGATGGATCTTCTCTTTAGAGACAAACTCCACTACCACCTTGAGGGATAAATCTTGATGCAAGAAGGAGATGACTAAACTTGAAGGCTTGAAGATGCTTGCCTGAAGACAAATGTCTTGAATACTTAATTTCTTGTGGATATGAGATAACTTGAGAATGAGATGTAATATTGAATCCCCTAAGCCTCATTTTATATTATTTTTTAGGTGGGAAAAACAACTCAGGCCAACTGGGTAACAATTACAAACTAATTAAACGCCTCAAGCCTTTTAGGCCTCAAGCTCCAAAACTGTCAGGAACTAGGTCAACTAGGGAGGACTACGTCAATTTGGGCTGACTAGTCCAAACTAGGTTTGCCTAAGTTGAACCAATGCTAGAGGTTTAGTCTTGAGTGCCATAAGAACTACTAGGAGCTAATGTTGGTGAAATTGGAAGGTGGTAAACTGAATATGAGATATGGTCAAAAGGGTATCAAAATGACACCTAATATACCATGTTGGAAAGAAATAGATAATGAAGAATCATGAAATGGAAGAGGAGAGGAGAAAAAGAGAACAAAGCCACATGAAGGAGGACTAAAAGGTCTTAAAATGAAGTGTGTTCATTTTAAAATAGTACATTTCACCCCCACTTTAGCAAGAGTATGTGGCAATTCATACTCTCAGTGAAGGAAGGAAAGAAGAGAGACAATGTCACATTGAGGTAGAACATCACTAAGATTAAGGGAATGAGCCCCCCAAACCTAAGATCTTATCTCCATTCCCATGCATAAGAGCATGAAAACAAAGAAAAAATAAAGCCAAAGATAATAAAAGGAAAACAAAGCCAAAAAAAGACACAAAAAGTATTAGTACTAAATCCCAAATCAACTAGTGAAGGAGACCTTGGCTAAGGAAATGTCTCACTCACTACTGCCATATTTGGAAGGCTATTACAAAACATAAGAGACCATATAGAAAAGGAAAGGGCGCCACAAAGGACTACATCACTCATGATTCTATCCCACCAACAAGAAAGAATAAAGAGAAAGTCATTATCTTTCCTAGTAGGGTTTTTGCTCCTTACTAAGAATCACACGGAAGGATTGAATAGTCTAACAGGTTGTGTTCCTAATAGTCAATCTTGGAAAAAAAAAATCTAGGGTCAAAGAGTCTAGAAGGTTTAGGTGTTTGATAGTCAATCATGTGCACCTATCAGTGGCTTATGCATGCATGTGTATGTGTGTCCACCTATGAATCAATTTCTATGTATCGCCATAGAGTAAGAATTGTGTGTGCGTTACCCTAGAAGGATTTGGAAAAAACATCGATAAAAAGATGTGTGTCCTCAGGATAGAAAAGTATCACTTATACTCATAAATAATTTAGTAAATGTCATGTGTTACCCATATGTATGAGATTTATCATATGTGCTTGTGTGTGAAAAAGAGACATAAAGCTACAATGCATAGATTTTAGGGTAGCCTATAAATCATACCAAGCACTTAAGTATAAAGTACTCCAAGCCATACTAATAATATGTGACATTTGTGCTTCATGGAAACTATGTACAAAGAGGGAATATGTATTCCCCCCTCCTTAGGATGACTATGTAGCCATAGACCTCATAAGGAAGAGAATAAAGGATAACTACTTCTATCAATAAGTAGATATCCTCTATCAACAATATATACCATAAACATAGCAAAGAGTGTGGACTCTTATAAGATAAGGAAATGGCTAAATTATAAAAGGATATGTCTCAAAGTAGAAGAGACCCTTGAAAAGAAGAGACTATATGTACAAGGAATCTACCTAGAAGAGAAGTGTCATGAATAGAGATAACACTTAAAGGAGGAACAAGTATGGACCTATTTAACCCCCATGCAGGTAAAATAGGGATCCTTGGAAGAAGGGTAATAACCTTGAAGGCACATAGTAAGGGTAAATTTCAATTATCAACACAAGTTTACAAATAAAGAAGAGGTGATGATCAAGAACATGAAACTCTTGTAGAGAAAGGATTCCTTATTAAAGGACCTCTCTTTTTCAGAAAAGAATGTCACATAAAAAATAAATGTCACTATACTAAGAAAATTAAATCCTTAAACAAATAGGGAGAAATAATGTAAAAGAGGCCTTGCCTGCCAGGCATGAGACAAGAAAGAGAATCTATGGTAATATTAGACCACAATATCTCATAAAATATAAAGATGTAGGAAAGAACCAATAGTTATGGACAATTCATCTAATATCAACAAGAAATATTATAGAATAATATCATACCATAAAATACCATATTGGAAAGAAAGAGGTGATGAAGAAGCATGAAATGAATAGGAAAGGAGAAAAAAAGACCAAAACCACACTAAGGAGGGCTAAAAGGTCTCGAAATGAAGTGCACCCATTTTAAGACAATACAAATTGGTCACAACATATGGAGTGAAACATTCATTGTAGACAAAATAAAATTAGAAAACATAGAGAAAATATTCAATACATAATTTATTATAGGTGGGGAAATATATACAAAAAAATATACTAAGAAATATTCAACAATGATGTTTGAACATGAAACTGACCAAAGGCATGCTTAATTAACTGAATGCAAAAAATATAACATTATGCTGCCCTTATACAAGTAAGAAATAAAAAATCCATAAACTCTATTCCAAGGTCATTATTTGTTGGAAATGATTGAAATGATGGAACTAGTAAAGAATGTTTTCAATCATTGTTTTGTCATTGATGTCAAACTTGCTATTTGCAGGAATGACAATTGCTTTAGTGATCCAAATACTATCAATTAGTTGATTGTCAAGGAGGAGGCAATCAATAAGATGTAACTAGAACACCTAGAGAAAGGTTGAAGTTATGATGATGTAATGAAGTACAAGGATCAGCTAAGCCATTGATGAAAAAGTGTATTTGATGACATCTTATAAGATACAAAAAATGGGCACACTAGAACATATCAAAGATTTAAGGTTTTAGCTAAGTCTTTTGTAAAGCTCAACTAAGTTCATTAGAGAGAAGGAGCCAAGCAAGCTAGTAAGAGCCGAGTAAATTCCTAGTTAATGTCGAGTAAACTTCAGATGCCGAGTAAACTTCAGATGCTGAGCAAGATTAGATGCCGAGTAAACTTCAGATGCCGAGTAAACTTCAGATGCCGAGCAAGTTCAGATGCCGAGTGACATAGAGTTTATCAAGTGTCGAGCAGAACCAAGTGCCAAGCAGGTATAGGTGTCGAGTAACACAGAGGTGCCGAGCACCAGTAACTCAATAATGCTGAGGTGCTGCATTATTTTGAAAATCAAAGATTCGCCAAATCTAAGCCAAGAAGATTGTTGTCTAGAAATTTGTGAATTAAAAGGAAGATAAGAATGATGAGCTGGTGGCACAGAACACCATGTAGAACATTTTTAAGGATAAAATTGGCAAAGTTTCTAGAAGAAAACAAGATATGGGGTAGATACATTATATCCTACCTAATCCATTTTGAAACCCTAAAATTGGAGAGGGAGAATTGGGTTGCAAAGGCAAATCAGATTTCTATTTAAGAAGACATAAGTTAATGAAATAAAAAGGAGAGAGAGAGAGAGAGGTGGTCAAGCATAAAAGCATGAAGTACTGAAGAAGGTGCTAAGGAGAAGAAAGCATAGGAACTTTGTTTGGAAAGATGACCACAAGGATGATTGCATTGGTAGAATGAGTAAGAAGACTCAAGGAGATGAAGCTTGAGAGGAAGACAAGTAGACAGAGATGAAGTGATTGAAGCCAAGCATAAGGATTGAACTGAAAGTGTGATTTGAAATCTGCAAAGTATGTTGTAAGTTATATCAGATCAAAAGACCATTATCGTTACTTTCTAGCAATTGTAACAATAAGTTTAAATCCTATGGACTTAGGTTGGTTTAATAGCCATAAGATAAATCCTTTAAAAGGGTGACATTCCAAGTGAATGTTCTAAAGACCTTTAACCAGGCCCATTCCTAACAGTTTGGTGAAATCCTCTAACAAGGTCACATTTAATAGTGTGTTGTAAGCCTTTAACAGGGCATCACTTCAGAAGAGTGAGAATCAAGTAGCATGTTACTGGTGGTTTTTCCCAAATTGGGTTTCCACGTAAATCATTGTGTCATGTGTTGATCTTGGATGTTTTATCTTTGCATATTGATTTATTGTAAATTGCTTATATGATTGATTTAAGTTTGATGAATTCAATAAAAGTAGTAAAAAGGTATTAATAGGGCATTTGGACCTTGGATAACTGATTCACCCCCCCTCCTCTCAGTTATTCTAAATAATTCTAACATTATTCTCATAAATAGATCATTTGTTTCTACTTAATAGTGATGACTACTTCAACTTACAATGATAATTGAACAAAGAGTTCAATGAACAATGCTCATAGATATGCTAAATATAAAAAGAGTTATACCACAAAAATTCTATACTTATTCTTGATGGGTGGAGTTGGAACTGGTAAAAAATTCATAGCCAAAGTAATTTTCCAAATTATGATTCATTTGTGTGACACACAACTAGAGAGAGACCACTAAAGCCTTAATGAATTATAGTGGCTTCAGTACATAAAAATGCATCTAACATAGGTGGCACCACCACTCACTCCATATTCCACCTACCATAAAATTCTTCAAAAAAAATTCTATGGACTTAGATATACTTGATAGATTACGAAAAAAGACTTGATAGGTTACAAATCCTTCTTGTAAATGAAGCCTCTCTAGTTATCTATATAATGTTATACAACATTGACTAGATGTTGGACCAAATAAAGTACACACCAATAGAATTTATTTAAAATGTAGACATTGTATTCTTGGTGCATTCTACCAAATACAATATATTTTTGACACTTGGATATCCAAAGCACAAACAATAAACAATGACAAATGTTCATATACAATTTGGATTGATTTAGTTCAATAGTTTAAGCTTCACATTATTGTTATACAAACAAGTGAACAATTCATTTTGATACTTAAGTATACTGTAACTTATGAAAAAAATAATGAAGATATATTTTATTTAAATACAAAGTGCAAAAATATTCCTCCCAATGATCCAAGATTGCCTCATTTATTTTAGAGAAACTTTGTTGTTGACAAGCACAACAAGAAAATGTTAACTACTTGTCTACTAGGCTCTATGTGCTACAAGAAATCAACACAAAAGACACACACTTTAATAACAACCAATACCAAACTAAGAAGATGTCACTACCTCCCATAATCCTAGTTAAACTAGATATCTTGGTTGATTTTATAACATGTAATCTTATTACAGAGGATGACCTAGTCAATGTTAGTGATGACATTTTCCAATTATACACAAGTGATCAAGAAGACATTATTTGGATTGAGTTCAATGAACCTACAATTGGGTATTATTGTTAGAATAAAGAAATAAAACAATCATTAATTCATCTTGACTTGATCATTAATTTACCTTTAATTCTCTCTTAAGATAATACTTTATGCATTAGTGACATTTAATAATTATTAAATGATTCCATGTTAGGGTTTCTTATTTAGAACTCACAATATCCTTGTATACTTTATTGATTCATTTGAGATGATAATATCTTTCAAATTTTTACAGTTCAAACCCTTTCTTTGTTATTTCATTCATCCGAGTGATAGGTTATCTTTTGCATGCAAGTGATCATTGACAACTTCTACATGGTATCAAAATGTTGGCTAGCTATAGCTTATTTTGGTTTTGAAGAATTTTCAAGTATTGTAGGTTTTCTCAGATGAATAATAGTTTTGATTAGATTTTTAGGAAATAGTGGGTCACCTTTTCTGGTGCACTTTGAGCCCAAATGGACCTCGTCATTAGGTTTGTAGTGCCCAAAAACCCCTATTTGCATACAAAATTTGTCTATTTTGAAGGAAATTGACTAATGAGGCAAAAAAAACTTTACCCTAGACCATATAGACTAGACACACAAAACAAGGTGGTGATTTATTTTTTCCCAAAACAAATTTATTTGTATTTTTTTAGTGCTAACATTGAGCATGCAAAAAGTATTTTAAAATTAACTTTTGAAAAGGATTGAAGAATGCATGAAGGGGCAGTTTTTTAAAATAAAAAAGTGACATTTCTTTTAAAATAAAGGGACCCATAGGAGGAAAGCCCTTTGATGATGATTGAGCTATCAACTCATACCCCTGATGCTTTGACAACTGCCTGACCAACCTATTTGATTGACTCATTACTTTCTATGCTTCCTATTCTTTTGGGACGTGGCTATCTTCCCTACAAATTGCACCTTTGACTAACCCAAAAAAAAGAAAACACAACGATTTTTTTTGAAATTTTCAGAATTTGATCTTAATGATCTATACATTTTGTGATCGAAAACAACAAAAATTTTGAGAAAATTTTGTTGCGTTTTCATGAATCTGAAAAAGAATCATGTTTGACTTTTTTGTGTCTTCGATGCATTTTGTCTAGAGATTAGTCAACACCATTCTTTTGGCTCCACAAATATGTGTGCTCCATTTCCTCACTCAGATCTACCACTTGAAGAGAGCTCCTCTCTTGCCACATGTCACATACAAATGGTCACCCATATCTATCAATGTCTAGCCATTCACCATCTCAACAACCCTGATGTCAACCATGTGACCCCATAGTGAACCACTATGTGTGTTTCATAGACCCCATGACATGACAACAATTTCATAATTTTTTAAAATCAACAATTTTAGATTTTTTAAAGAGAGTTTTGGTTTTTTGAAAGTAGTTTTAGCACTCTTCTAGGTAGTTTTTGTAGTCCATTTATGGTGTCTTTTTAGGAGTTCATTATCATTTCTTAGCAACATATGAGGTTTTCCAACCTTTTTTAGATGTTCATCAAGTGATGCTAGGTGTTTTTACAAATTTTAAAGTGGTTTCCCATGAACAATATTACATATTTGGCATTCTAGACTTTTTTTGGTGACTTTTTCAACTGGATCAGTTCTTTCTTGATGACTTGATATTTTTATCAAAATGTTTCTTGAGGATCAACCTCTTTTTTTAAATGAAATTCATTTGACCATAGTATTTATCCTTGCAAAACACTAACATTAGCACCACATCATCATCTTGCAATCCAATTAGACCCTTTTTGGAGTATTCTTGGGATTTTTAGTCATATCTTTGTCATACATACTCTATTTTGAAAAGCAAGATATTTCTAAAAAGATGAATTCAATCCCTTCATAATGGTGCAGGTTTGATCTACTTAGTTTTCTATTTTGATGGCTTTTTATTGTCAAAGTTAGGGGTTATATGTTGCAGTATGGGAGACATATCTTGAGCATCTAGGCTTTGATTTTCAAAAACATTATATCATTGTAAAGATTTCCCTATTCTCCTTCTAGCAATCTAGTCATTTTTCCATATTCTACTTTGCATACTTTTTTTCAATTTTTTTTTTTTCCATTTTTGCACTTTGCTAATTATCTTGGTTGTTTCAGATTTGGGGATCATTTTTTGTCGCATGGGATAACTCACCTTGGGTTGTTATTTCTATTTTAGTGTCCTTATGTCTTACCTAATATTTGTTGATATCTTTTGTAAGAATTTATGTAAATATACTGAGTTAAGTTCCATTGTTCATCTATATCTTTGAATAAATTGTTTTTCTTTTGTTTGCCTCCCAATTTAAGTATTGTCATCTGAGGTAAATCATACAAATTACTATATTCTTGGGATCTACCATAACTTATGCCTTATTATACATGTACTACTCTGATTGAATTTTATGGGGGGTTGATGTTTACCTTTTCTTGCCATCTAACTTTGTCAAGTGAGTGTTCTTTCCATGGCATTAGCCTTATGATTTGTCTAGAGAATGGTCAGCTCACAACACTATTATGTATTTTCTGTGCATCTTGATTTTGGTACCTTGACATGCAGTGATTGCTGGCCCACTTTTTAGTTACTTGTTGCCTCACCCTTATCTACATTGGTCGGGGGTCTCTTTGGTCCTTATGTTTCATTGGTTCATTGGAGTGAGTTGTGTATACAATATTAGTTCCCAATGAGGATATGTAACTAATTCGGACATGTTTCTTAAGGGGAAGAAATTAGAATTTTTTTCTTAAGTGGATGAAATTAGAATGTTTGTTAAGGAGGTGAACTATTTTATAATACTATTTTTACTCTTTCATTTAACTACTCAAGTTCAAATTATGATTTGTAACTAATTATATGTGTCTTAAGAGGAAGAAATTAGGATATGTGTCTTAAGGGGGGGAATTAAGACATGCCTTAAGGGGATGAACAATATTATTCTTTGATTAAACTACTCAAGTTAAAATTGTGTTTTGTATCTAAGTATTCAAATTAGCATATGTAGCTAATTAGGACATGTGTATTAAGGGGAAGAAATTAAAAAAATTGTCTTAAGGGGATGAACTATATATTTACTCTTTCATTTAACTAGTCAAGTTCAAATTATGTTTTGTATCTAATTATTCAAATCAACATATGTAACTATTTAGAATATGTGTCTTAAGGGGAAGAAATAAGGACATGTGTCTTAAGGGGATGAAATTAAGATGTGTCTTAAGGGGGTGAAGTATACATATACTATTTCATTTAACCACTCAAGTTCAAATTGTGTTTTGTATCTAATTATTCAAATTAGCATATATAACTAATTAGGACATGTTTACTAAGGGGAATAAATTAGAACATTTGTCTTAATGTTGGAATTCTTTTAGAATAATTGAGAGGGATGATGAATCAATTATTTAAGGTCTAGATGTACAAATAAAACTTTTCACAATTCATTGAACCCATAAAACATTCTCAACCATGCATGCATTCATTGTGTGTTAACTAAAATTGATATGTTACTATTAAATCAACTTGCAAAAATGTAAGGCATGAAACACAATACATCCATCAGCACATTTGATGGATTAGGTAGGATACAATGTATCTACCCCATATCTTGTCTTTTCTAGAAACTTCTCTTAGAATCCATTTAAATTCACCTCCAAAATAGTTTACATAAGATTTTGTGCCACCAACTCATCGATCTTATCTCCCTCCTAATTCACAAGTTCCAAGAAAACAAACTTATCATATTTTATTTGGCAAATCTTTGATCTTTGTCATAATGCAGTAGCTCAACATTATCAATCTTTTGATGCTCGACACATACTACACTACTCAATATCAATTGTAAAATCACTTGGCATCAACTAGATTTTACTGGTGCTTGGCATCAACTAAAAATTACTTGGCATCTACTAACTTGCTTGGAAATCACTAGAATATGCTTTCACTTGGCTCCAACTAACTTTTTTCTCAGCTTGCATTAACATTGCTCAGCACCTACTATCCACTTGGTCAAGCTTGACAAATGAACTTTTTTTAACTTTATTCTTTTGAACTTTCTAAGTGTAGCTAGTCATTTTGTAACCTTAAGTAGATCATCAATACATTATGTTATCATTGTCTTAATTGATTGTTGCACTTCAATAAATAATCATAACTCAACCTTTCCTCTAGGTACTTTTGTTATATCTTATTGACCAAATCCTCCTCATCAATCAACTAAGTGATAGACTTACTTGAAACACATAAGCAATTGTCTTACCAGGATATAGCAAGTTTGACATTAGTGACAAAAAAATGATTGAAACACATGGTCTTCTTGAGCAAACTTTCTAATCAAATGATCTCCCACTTTGGCATTGATGGAAAACCAAACTGATCAACTAGTCAAACAAATGATGAACATATTGTTCCATAAAATTAACTAGGTTAAAACAGTAAGACAATACCAAAACGAAAAACTTGTATTTTGAAATTTCTCCCTCTATTAGCAGCCCCCTCTTCTGATTAGGTTACAAAATATAACTCCCTCTTTTTTTTTTTGAGTTCTAATCCTTCCACTGATTTTTTTTTAATTTTCTTTCTTTCTTTCATTTAGTCTTTTGATCTTCTGATGATGTACTCTCTCCATTGTTTTCTTCAGCACTTGATTAGTTTAATGTATTTTCTCCCTCTTTGACAACAATGCCAAAGATGTATACTCAACACTTGGCATCTTTGATATATACAGATATAAGCTTTTATAGGTTCTTCAACTTTTCTATCTTTATCACCTTGCTTGTGACTGATTTTTAATTCTAGTTCTATGATTACTTTAGGCAATTCCTAAAGTAAGATCCACTACATTAGTTTGTATGAAGTGAATGTCATCTCGTTTGATGTAGGGTACTCCCTCTGTCTCTTACATAGCCTTTGATAGGGGTACCACCCCTAGTTTATGTCTTACATACTCATAGGAATCCTTAGGTAATACTTTTGTGAAGATATCAACAATTTGCTTCTTTTTTTTAATGTATTCCATCGTCACCTCTTTATCTTGAACCAATTCCCTTACATAGTGATATTTGATTGCAATGTGCTTTGTCTTTATATGTGTTATAGTATTCCTTGATATATTGATAGCACTTATATTGTCATGCAATAAAGTGTTACTAGTTCTATGATTTCTTCCTTCATTCCCTTGAGTTGTTGTTTGATCCATACAATGCTTGTGTTATTAATAGCAGTAGCAACATACTCTGCTTCAACAGGAGATTGGGAAGTACAACTCAGCTTCTTGCTAGTCCATGTAACAAGTCTTTTTCCTAAGAAGAATGTTCCTCCATTGGAAATCTTTCTATCATCAATATTTCTAGCCCAATCAGCATTAGTGTAGGCTTTTAGTTCAAACTTTTCATTCTTCTTATAGTATAAACCAAATTCTTTTGTTCCTTTCAAGTATCTCATTATCCCTTTCACAACCATCAAGTGATTCTCTCTAGAATTAGCAAAGGATCTTGCAACTATCCCCATAGATAATGCAATATTAGGTCTATTGTGTATTACATATTATAATTTTCCAATCATGGATCTATATAATGTTTGATTTACCTCAGTCGATTCATCATTCTTTGATAGCTTGAGTGTTGTCACCATAGGTGTACTTACTAGTTTTGAATCCTCTAGTCCAAATGTCTTCAATATCTCTTTGACATATTTTGACTGAGTGATATGTACACCATATTTCATTTGATATACTTGTAATCCCATAATGAATTTGATCTCACCAAACATTGACATTTCAAATTCTTGTTTCATCTTATTTGCAAAATCCTTACACAAAGCATCTTGTCCTCCAAATATGATATCATCAACAAATATTTTACATAAAAATATACCTTTTTCTTTATTTATCTTCATGTACAAATTTTTGTTATCATCTGTCCTTTCAAATCCAATCTTATCAAGATAAGTATGAAGTCTCTCATAACATGCTATTGGTGCTTGTTTCAATCCATATAGGGCTTTGTGCAGTCTACATACCATGTTTTTATCGTTTTAATTAGCAAAACCTTATGTTTTTTCTATGTAGAAACCTTATGTTTTTTCTATGTAGACCTCTTCTTCTAATATGTCATTTATAAATGTAGACTTGACATCCATCTGATAAACTTTGAAACCTTTGTATGCAGCATAAGCAAGCAGAATTGTTACTCCTTCCATTCTTGCATCAGGGGAAAATGTTTCACCATAATCAATTCTTTCTTCTTGTGTATACCTTGTGCAGACTAGCCATGCTTTATTTCTTGTCACTTCACCATTCTCATCTAACTTGTTTCTAAACAACTATTTTGTGTCAATCACATTCTTGTCTTTTGGTCTAGGAACTAGACTCCAAGTTTTGTTCTTCTTTATCTACTGAATTTCTTCATCCATAGCTTTGTACCAATCCTCATCTTCCAATGCATCTTTCACTATCTTAGGTTCCTTCATGCTTAACAAACATGATTCACTTCTCAATCTATTTTTTATCATTAGCCTTGCATCTTTGTCTCCAATTATTTGATCTGCAGGATGATGTCTTTTGACATATTTGGATAGTCTAGGCTTAGTTCTTGTAACAAGATTCTGTCTCTCAACTTTAGTGTCACTTTGTACATCTTTGTTAGATCTTTTAGCATCTCTTTAGTGTGTGCTAATCTCAAAGTTAGATTGTGCATTTCCCTCATACAACTCGACATCTAAATGCAAATTTACATTCACAAGTTGTGACTCAACAATTGTTGAGACTTGTTGTTGGTTTGTAGCATGATTTGTAGCATCTTTTTCAGTAGGCATTCCTTCATAATATTATACAAATGATTTTTATTCTTTTGGTTCTTTTTTAGGTTCAACCTCATGTACTTCTGTAAACTCATCAAAATTCACATTTTTAGTTTCCACAATTTTGCTAATGTTAGTATTTAAACACTTGTAAACTTTACTTCTTGTGGACTAACCAAGGAAGATACCTTATTTGCTCATTGCATCAAAATTTCCACTCCTAACATCTTTAAGAATATAACATTTTCTTCCAAATACCTTAAAGTATTTCGCATTGGGTGGATATCCATACCATGGTTCAAAAGGTGTTGAATGAGTACCTATCTTGACTTGCACATAGTTCAAGGTGTATATAATAGTACTTATAGCTTCTCTCTAGTATTTCAATGCAACATTATTCTCCATCATGAGTGTTCTAGCATAGTCTATTATAGACCTATTTCTTCTTTCAACAATTCCATTTTGTGGAGGGGTCTTAGGTGTAGATGTATATCTTTTGATTCCTCTGTCATTACAGAACATCTCAAACTCATTTGAAGTGAATTCTCCTCCTCTGTCTGATCTCAAGCATTTCAGACTCTTACCTATTTCTTTCTCAACTCTTGCCAAGTACCACTTAAACATTTGAGAAACATCTGATTTTTGTTTTAGAAACATGACTGCCATCATCCTAGAGTAATCATCAACAAATAGCATTATATACTCATCTCCTTTGTATTTTTGCACTTCAATAGGTCCACACAAGTTAGTATGAACAATTTCAAGTATTTCCTTAGAGGTATAAGCTTTACTTTTAAAGCTTGACTTTGTCATCTTGCCTAGCTAACATTGTTTGCACATTATATTTTCTAGTTTCTTCAACTTAGGAAAACCTCTAACTCTTTTCATCTTACTAATACTGATCAAATTATCAAAATTAACATGACATAATCTCTTGTGCCAAAGCCATACATCATCAAATTTTGCAATAAGACAAGTAGCATCTTCTATATCTAGATAGAACAGATTACTTCTAGTTTGATCACCTTTCCCAATCAAGTTTCCATTTGTGTCATATATCTTAGCTGATTTATTTTCAAACTCAACTTTCCATCTCAAATTATTCAATTGTGACACACTTAACAAGTTATAATTCAATCCTTTAACATAATAAGCATTGTCACATGAAATCTTGTTTGTGAGTTTCATAGACCCTTTTCCTTTTATCAAACATGGTGCATCATTACCAAATCTTACACTATTTTCATCATAATAGGTTAAGGTAATGAACTTACTTTTGTCTCCAGTCATGTGATGTGAGCATCCACTGTCAATGATTGATTTGTCATTCTTGTTCACACAAGTCACAAGTGCAATTGCTTCATCCTCATCATATTCATCCTTCATTGCAACATATACCACTTCATCATCATTTTCATCAGAGTCGTGTTCATTAGCAATGTAGCATGACTTCTTGCCCTTGTCTCTATAGTCTCTTCCATCATCTTCTCTTCTATTTCTATTCTTGTTTCTTTCTATGTAGTTCTTCTTCTGTGTACATTTTGCAGCAATATGACCAACTTCATTGCAATTGAAACAAATGATAGGTAACTTACATTTGAACTTGCCTTTTCCTCTGTGAAATCTTCTAGCTAGCAATGCTTCCAATTGTTCAATTTATTCCTCATCTGTGTTACTATCACTTGATGTATACTTTATCTTTCTTTTCTTCTTCTTCTACTACATTGCCTCCTTAAAATCCTTCAATAACAATTTTTCTTTGAAAGTTGATTCAATACTCTTTGGTTTGTAGTTGTCGAAACAAGATAGCTCAAAAGTAGTTAGTCTTCCTACCAAACCTTCAAGGGTTAGATTATTTCCTGGTATACATCTTAACTCTTGGATTGTAGATAATCTAATGACATACACAAGAAACAATGTTCTCAAGACCTTAATTAGCATAGTATCATCATCTATTTTACAAGTAGCACCTTTTATTGCACTAACAACTTCTTTGATTCCAGCAACATATTGAGCAATATTCTCACCTTCTTCCATTCTCATGTCATCAAACTTACCTTTGAGGCTCTCTGACTTGGCTCCTTGAACATTTTTATCTCCTCCATAGATGGTGTCTAGGGCATCCCACATCTTCTTTGCACTGTTAAGGCCTTTGATATCATCAAATTCGGCATAGCTTAGGGCAGAGGCAATCTCCAACATCGCTTAATTGTGTTCTTTCTTTTTCTTTAAATATTTAGCAATTAGGGCTCCTTTTAGATCAACATGGTCTACTACAATGCAAGATTGTGCATAATCTCCAAGTTCTCCAAGTTGTAGCTTTGTCAAAATTTTCCATGTAGGAAAGTTATCTCTGTTGAGCTTGGGTATCTCTCTTTTTGGCATCTTGATCTTTACGCTTTTATTACCTTAAAACTAATCCTTTTAAGAAGATGGCTCTAATACCAATTGTTGGAATTCTTTTAGAATAACTAAGAGGGGGGTGAATCAATTATTCAAGGCTCAGATGTATAAATAGAACTTCTCACAATTCAGTGGACCCATAAAACATTCTCAACCATCCTTGCATTCATTGTGAGTTAACTAAAACTAATATGTTACTATCAAATCAACTTGTAGAAATGTAAAGCATGAAACACAACACATCCATTAGCACATTTGACACAATGATTTAATGTGAAAACTCAATTTGGGAAAACCACTAGTAACATGCTACTCCTTTTTCACTCTTCTGAAGTGATGCCCTATTAAAGGCCAACCCTGTTAAAGGTTGCAATACACACTGTTAAATATGACTCAGTTAAGGGATTTCAGTCACTCGGTCAAAAGTGAGCCTTTTTAGAGGACTTGATGCCATTCACTTGGAATTCCACCCTATTAAAGGATTTTCTAATGACTGTTAAGTCAACCTTACTCCAAAGGATTTACCCTAGGCTGATACAATTGTTAGAAAGTAATAGTAGAGCTTTGATTTGATACAACTTACAACCTTACTTGTAGATCACAAATCACTATTTAGTCCTCAACTCTTCTTGGCTTCCAATCTTTGTAGCTCTAACAACTTGTTCACCCTTCAAGAATTCATCCTCTTTAAGCCTTCTAGCTCAGTATGCTATTGTAGACTTCTTAACTTGGGTCACTTGATGAAGCAAAACCCCTTTTCTTCTCTTTATCAGACTTTTGCATCAAACTCTGTAACTTATTTGCTTCATGACTAGATATTCCTACATATAGGAAATTAGAACATTTTCCTGCTCATTATCCATCATCAAAATAAGGGTTTTCAATAAATTAGGTAGGATACAATGTATCTACCCCATATCTTGTCTTTTCTAGAAACTTTTCATAGAATCCATTTGAATTCACCTCCAAAATAGTTTACATAAGATTATGTGCCATAAGCTGATCAATCTTATCTTCATCCTAATTCAAAAGTTCTAAGAAAACAAACTTGTTGGCTTTTATTTGGTGAATCTTCAATCTTTGTCATAATGAAGCAACTTAGCACATACTACGCTAGTCGGCATCAATTGTAAAATCACTTGGCATCCACTGGATTTTATTGGTGCTCAACATCAACTAAAAATTACTTGGCATCTACTAACTTTCTTAGCAATTACTATAATTTTCTTTCACTCTACTCCAACTAACTTTTTGCTTGGCTTGCACTAACTTTTCTTAGCATCTACTGTCCACTTGGTCAAGCTTGGAAAATGAAATTTTTTTAACTTTATTCTTTTGAACTTTCTAAATGTAGCTAGTCATTTTTTAACCTTAAGTAGATCATCAATACGTTATGTTATCATTGTCTTAATTGATTCTTGCACTTCAATACATAATCATAACTCAACCTTTCCTCTAGGTACTTTTGTTACATCTTGTTGATCAAATCCTCCTCATCAATAGACTAAGTAATAGTACTTGAAACATATAAGCAATTGTCTTATCAACATATATCAAGTTTTACATCAATGACAAAACAATTATTGAAACACACGATCTTCTTCAACAAACTTTCTAATCAAATTATCTTTTCAATCAGATATCAACACTTAAGGGGATGAAATCAAGAGGTATCTTAAGGGGATGAACTATATATTTACTCTTGCATTTAGCTATTGAAGTTGGAATTGTGTCTTATATCTAATTAATCAAATTAGAAAATGTATCTTAAGGGAAAGAAATTAGAACATTTATCTTAAGGAGACGAAATTAGGATGTGCCTTTAAGGGGGTGAATTTTATATTGACTCTTTCTTTTAACTCCTCAAGTTA
>CM053784.1:248618916-248661416 GCA_028749045.1 Cupressus sempervirens
GTAAGAAGAAGGATTGGTAGCCAAAATCATGATCCACATGCGAAACATTTTTTGGACTCAACTCAGACACAAATTTTTGTAAAATTTATTGGTATGTATACTCAAATTCGAATAAGATAAATATTTTTTTAGATGGGTAAACCTTTTTATGTGAAGATAAATCTCACATGCACAACTTTTTGTTGTAGGATACATATTGAATTTTCTAACCATTTCGATGTTTTTAGACATATTTGTGTCTTTTTGCATTCTAAGTTTGTTTTGTAGGATTATGACATGAATGATCTACCTAGATCTTCAAAGGAATTCATATCCAAAATTTTACGTGAAATACGAGATGACCAACAATTTTACAAGACATCATGCTTGGATTACACATGCCTATTTTGTGGCTCTTTGCAACTTTTATTAACTTGTGAACATATGGATACTACACATGTAATTCGAAATGAAATAGTAGATTACAAAAAATATGAGATAGTGACATATGCTCCAAAAGATGGGAAATAGGGTAAAATATGTGATTTAAGCATTGAAAAGATTCCAGTGTATTAGTTCATGAAGATTTTTTATGAAAAGATTATTTACAAGTATGCAAGGCATACACATAGAGCTTGATGGCTAGATTCACAATTCAAATTGTGCAAGGATAAATTTTCGCTAGATACCATTATTTTAGTTGTAGACTTTGCAGAGAACTACACACTACAACCAAAAAATGAGGTGCAAGAAAAGTATTATACTTCTCAACAAGTTTCCATATTTGTTCACATAATATTCATGAATTCAGCTACAAGTACAAAAGAAAATAGGAAGATTTTGAGGGAGTACCATTTTTACATCAGCAATGATCAATCACATTCTGCAAAGTTTATACATGGTTGTTTTCAACTATTTTATGAAGATTTCACTAACAGGGGCATACCATATCGTTAGCACATTATTTGGTTAGACAATTGCACATCTCAATTCAAGAATGCACAGATATTCTATTAGTTGAGCAGGATGCATAGGTTGTCTAGAATTCAATATATGTAGAATTTCACAGAGGCTTGTCATGGAAAGGGAGAGCATGATGGTGTAGGCACATGCATCAAAAGAGCCTTGGCTCGTGAAGAACTAAAGTACAAGGATGGAGCAATATTGATAGATGCAAAATCCATCATTCAATGGTGTAATGCTACAATGGGAACAGGCAAGGAAGGTGAGTCTATGGTTCTTTGATTTTTTTAGTTGATAGATAATACTAACATTGCACCATATGAGGATTGTTGCATAGTAACACGATCAAAGTGAGTTAAACTCTTTTAGAAGCTTTGATGAAGGTTCATGGAGTACCCACACACAAAAAATGACATGCTATTGTCCATCATGTGCAGAGGAAAATTGGGACGAGTGTGAGTTGATTGAATGGGTAGAGAAATGGGATATATGGGTTTTGGACCCAATTGACACCTATCATCCTCCACAAGCATTGGAAATGGTAGAGATGGATTCATCCATTGACTTTGACCACTTGTTTGATCTAGTGCAACTTGGTAATATATATATCTTTGTAATTTCAATATGTAACTTTATAACTTTTACCTAAGTATTTTTTGAATTAATGACCGCATTTTGTACATTTATCACTGTAGGCCATGTTTTTGTTCTTATTGCACCTGAAGACAATGAAGAAGGGAAAAAATATTATTTGTGTTGTTATGTCCAGGCCAAACAAAAATTGGATCAGTCAGTTATAGATGGTGAAGGTTTAGAGTACCATATCGATGTGGTGATTGTAACCAGCACATGGCTTAGATAGTATTCTATGAAAAACCCTAACTTGTGGTTATTTGAGGATTGGAAAATGGAGAGGACAATTCTTCATTATTCAAACCTTTTTGTCGCAACAAATGTACACTTGATAAAATATGGTGGAAAACTACATAATAAGACTCTTTGAAAGGTTTGCAAGTCAGACCACAAGGCAATCCTTGAGACATTAAAATGTAGAGCAAATCTAGTTGGTTTATTAGATTGAATAGGGAGAGAGGGAGGGGGAGGGAGAGAAGGAGGGAGGGAGAGAGAGAGAGAGAGAGGGGGGGGGGGGGGCGTGGGCGATGCATAGAAGAGACACTACTCTTGATGAGAAGCTGAAGAGACACAATCGTCCAATAGGTAATAAATAGTCATTCTGAGAATTTGAAGCAAGTACAACCAATAAAGAAAAGGAACATCATTAAAGGATATATATGCATGATATATGAACATTAACCAATAAAAAATATAAAGGAATACCAATATTGAGTATTGTATACAACAAAGATTTTTCCAAACCAAAGGCAATAAATCATTCATAATAGTCAAACAATTAAGAACCAGATAGATATGAACTAGATTATTCTTTCATATGTATATTGTATTATTAACCAAATCAAAATTAGCAAAACAATATTGCACAAAATATCCATTACAACAACATGGAAGCTTTATGATTCAATAGTTATATTCTTTAGTCCCAAAAATGGACATTATAAATATTGCTCACTAATCCTTTACAATAGAAAATGTTTACAAAAAAAGGCATGTACTTGTATGAGGACATTATATATTACATAAATTCCACATGTAAGAAGCTAGCTAGCTGCTCAATAAATAGCAACTGAATGCAATGGAGATCATAAAGATACCTTAATAAACTAGTATCCCCTTTACTCAAGCAACATCTTGGTCATCTACTTGACTGGGACATGTTTGAGAACTAACAATCTCCATTTAAACTCAAGTCTCCATTTAAAGGCGGCAATGAGCTTTTTGTCGTTATGTTAAGATCATTAATAGATTTTGATGAGAACTTTGAGGGATCATACCCAACTTGAGTATCCTAGCTTCCCAAGTCCTATAAATACAAGGCCATTGATGAATAGCTATTTCTAATTGAAACATTTGTGGTGTTGGAATGAAGTGCATGACTAGATTATTTGCTTACTAATGAGCCAATTTGAGGCTTCACTTCACATTGCTCCATGGATAATTCTATAGCACTTGTTACTTCTGTATCTAAAATTTTTGCATCTGTGTACATGTGCATTCTTTCCCAATAGTTACATACATGTGCACTATTAAGAAACAACTAAAAACACCTAATCCTAGGCTATCTTGAGAAAAAAATCAAAAAGACCCAATTTTTCCTAATTAGCAACTTTTGCTCATATCTTGCTCATATCTCTCTCATTGTTCATTGTGGGATCGAACTATCTATTCCATTAGCTCTAGGTGGCCAAGCTCGTCCTATCCCCAAGCTCATCTCATCCCATTGACTGCTTGAACATTCTTGGGCACGCCGAACCAAATCGACCCAAAGAGTTACTAAATGCCATAGGGTAGTGATCATTGACAAGGCATATCTCAGAGCTTGTGCGAGCTATGGATGCAATTCTAGGTGCTAGAGGACTATGTCACCAAGACCTACAACAACCTCTCTCTCTTTTTGGAGATCGCATTCCATTTTGATATTGTGGCCCCATTTTGGGTGATATTGAAACTTGTAGTGTTGGCCAGTACAAAGTTTCCAACTGCCAAATCTCTCTCACCATTTTTGTGGGATCAAACTATCTATTCTATTAATTATGAGTGGCTAGGTAAACCCTAGCCCCAAGCTCATCCTATCTCGTTGAGAGCTCGAACGTTCTTGAGAATATCGAACCAAACCAACCCAAAGAGTCACTAAATGCCATAGGGCAATGATCTTTGGTAGGGTATATCTTAGAACTCGTGTAAGGTATGGATGTGATTATAGGTGCTACATGACCGTGTCACTACAATAACCTCTCTCTCTTTTTGGAGATTGAAATCCATTTTGATTTTGTGGCCCCATCTTGGGTGATGTTGAAACTTGTAGTATTGGCCAATACAAAGTTGCCAACTACCAAATCTCTCACTATTCATCATGGGATCAAACTATCTATTCTATTAGCTCCAAGTAGCTGGGTAAACCCTATCCCCGAGCTCATCCCATCCTGTTGAGTGATCAAACATTCTCGAGCAAGCCAAACCGAATCGACCCAAAGAGTCACTAAATGCCATAGGGCAGCGATCTTTGACGAGGCATATCTTAGAGCTTATGTGAGGCATGAATGCAATTCTAGGTGCTACAGGACTATGTCACTGAGAACTACAATAACATCTCTCACTTTTTGGAGATCAGGTTCCATTTTGATTTTGCAACCCCATCTCAAGTGATGCTAAAACTTGTAGTGTTGGCTAATACAAAGTTACCAACTATCGAATCTCTCTCACCATTTTTTGTGGGATCAAATTATCTATTTCATTAGCTCTAGGTGCCCAGGCAAAGCCTAGCACCAAGCTCATCCTATCCTATTGAGAACTCTAACGTTCTTGACCATGCTGAACTAAATCGACCCAAAGAGTCTCTAAATGCCATAGGGAAGCACTTGATCTTTGAGGGGCATATCTTGGAGCTCGTGTGAGGTATGGATGTGATTCTACGTGCTAAATGACTATATTTTTGAGACCTACAATGAACTTTCTCTCCTTTATGAAATTGGATTCTTTTTTGATTTTGCAACCCCATCTCAGGTGATGCTAAAACTTGTAGTATTGGCCACTACAAAGTTGCCAACTATCCAATCTCTCCCACCATTCATCATGGGGTTGAATTGTCTATTCCATTAGCTTCAAGTGTCTAGGTAGACCCTAGACCTAAGCTCTTCCCATCTCATTGAGTACTCAGACATTCTCGAGCATGTTGAATGGATCGACCCAAAGAGTCACTAAATGTCATAGGGAAATGATCTTTGATGAGGCATATCTCAGAGCTCATGCGATGTATGGATGCAATTCTAGGTGCTACAAGATCATTTAACCAAGACTTAAAATAACCTCTCTCTCTTTTTGGAGATCAAATTTCATTTTTGATTTTGCTACCCCATCTCAGGTGATACTAAAACTTGTAGTGTTGGTTAGTACAAAGCTAACAACTGCTGAATCTCTCTCATTTTTCATTGTGGGATTGAGCTATCTATTTTATTAGCTCTAGGTGGTTAGGGAAACCCTATCCTCAACCTCATCTCATCTTGTTAAGTGATCGAATGTTCTCAGGCATGCCAAACTGAACCGATCTGAAGAATCACTAAATGCCATAGTGCAGTGATCTTTGATGGGGTATATCTCAGAGCTTGTGAAAGGTATGGATGTGATTGTAGGTGCTACAGGGCCATGTCATCAAGATCTACAATAACCTCTCTCACATTTTGATGATTGGATTCTATTTTGATTTTGTGGCCCCATCTTAGGTGATGCTGAAACTTGTAGTGTTGGCCAGTACAAAGTTTCTAACTGTTGAATCTCTCTCACCATTCAATGTGGGATTGAACAGTTGGTTTTTTTAGCTCTATGTGGCTAGGTAAACCCTAGACCCAAGCTCATCCCATCCCATTGAGTGCTCAAAAATTCTTGGGCACATTGAACCGAACTAACCCAAAGAGTCACTAAATGCCATGGGGTAACAATCTTTGATGGGGCATATCTTAGAGCTTGTGTGAGGTATGGATGTAATTCTAACTGCTATAGGACTGTGTCATTAAGACTTAAAATAACCTCTCTCACTTTTTGGAGATCAGATTCCATTTTGATTTTATGACCCCATTTCAGGTGATGCTAAAACTTGTAGTATTGGCCAGTACAAAGTTGCCAATAGCTGAATCTTTGTCACCATTCATTGTGGGATTGAACTATCTATTTTGTTAGCTCTAGGTGGCTAGGTAAACCCTATCCCCAAGCTTGTCTCATCTTGTTAAGTGATCAAATATTCTTGGGCACGCCAAGCTGAATCAACCCAAAGAGTCACTAAATGCCATAGGACAACAATCTTTGATGAGGCATATCTCAGAGCTTGTATGACATATGGATGTAGCTCTAGGTACTACAGGACCTATTACCAAGACCTAAAATAACCTCTCTTAATTTTTGGATATCAGGTTTGATTTTGATTTTGTGGTCCCATCTCGAGTGATGCTAAAACTTGTAGTGTTGGCCAGTACAAAGTTGTCAACTATTGAATCTCTCTCACCGTCCATTGTGGGATTGAGCAGTATATTTCATTAGCTCTAAGTGGTTGGGTAAACCCTAGACCCAAGCTTGTCCCATCCCATTGATTACTTAAACATTGTTGGGCATGCCAAACCAAATCAACCCAAAGAGTCACTAAATTCCATAGGGTAGAAATCTTTGATGGGGCATATCTCAGAGCTCGTGTGAGGTATGGATACAATTTTGGGTGCTACAAGACCATGTCTCTGAGACCTATAATAACCTCTCTCACTCTTTGCAGATCGGATTCTAATTTGATTTTACGGCCCCATCTCGAGTAATGTTGAAACTTGTAGTGTTGGCCAGTACAAAGTTGGCAACTGTCGAATCTCTCTCACCATTCATTGTTGGATTGAACTATCAATTTTGTTAGCTTTGGGTGGTTAGGTAAATCCTAGCCCCAAGCTCATCCCATCTTGTTGAGGGCTTGAACATTCTCGAGCATGTCGAACCGAATTGACCCAAAGAGTCACTAAATGCCATAGGGTAGTGATATTTGATAGGGCATATCTCTGAGCTCATGCGAGGTATAGATGTAATTATATGTGCTACAAGAACATGTCACTGAGACCTATAATAACCTCTCTCATTTTGGAGATTAGATTCCATTTTGATTTTGCGACCTCATCTCAGGTGATGCTAAAACTTATAGTGTTGGCCACTACAAAGTTGCCAACTGTCAAATCTCTCACACTATTCATTGTGGGATCCTACTATCTATTCTATTAGCTCGAAGTGGCTAGGTAAACCCTAGCTCCAAGCTCATCCAATCCTGTTGAGTTCTCAAACATTCTTAAGCACACCGAACCAAATCGACTTAAAGATTCACGAAATACAATAGGGCAACGATTTTTGACGAGGCATATTTTGGAGCTTGTGTGAGGTATGGATGAAATTATAGGTGTTGTAGGACCATGTTTTTGAGATCTACAATAACCTCTCTCTCTTTTTTGGAGATTGGATTCTATTTTGATTTTGCTACCCCATCTCAGGTGATGCTAAAACCTGTGGTGCAGAGCACCTAGGTGGCAACTGGATATGTCATCTCATCCAATGATGGAGACTCATGATAGAAGGTAAAGTAGTGATCATAAACCTCATTTTGAACATGTTATTTTTTAAGATAATAAGGTAATCCTTGTTTGTAAGGTCAAGGAACTTGAGGTCACCTATAAACCCAAGTTGCCTTAGTCATAAGGATTCTTTTTCTTTTTTGTTTTCTTTATTAATAAGTTGACTCAATAAGCATTTTAAGAGTAAATACATGTTATATAGGTCCTATGTGTTACCAAAAACCACTTGGTTAAGTTCTAGGAAGAGTTAGTGCAAAAATTGCATTTTGCAATAAAAGTTGTTGACAACTTTTGGCAATTTTAGCATTTTTTGAAAAATGTTGAAATTAACCTTGTAACCAATCAAACCAACTAGTAATCAGTTGGAATGGATGTAAAATGATGAAAATACCCTCTATGAAGTTAGAGGATGTATAAGGTGGTGGTGATTATTAAGTTCTTTTTATATGGCAAGGAATCACTACTGATGTTAAACTTGTATATAGGGTCATTGAGTTATTGTCAAATATCATTACTTTCTATTTAGAACAACAAACCTGTACTTTGTCAGAATGAAACACCACTTTAGCTGCATGTTATCACTAAATGAAGTTAGTGGAAGATGTTAAGGATCTTCTTGGTTGTCTTAATAGCCATTTCATGGGTTTGAAATGTAATCACTTTCCTTTGTGAAGAGTTGGCCGAAAGTCAGCAAATTACATGTTGCAAAGAAAATACAGTCATAGGATGTTGGAAGATTGTTTTCACTCATATGATGTTGAAGAAACTCTTGGAAGGATGCAATAGATGACAAACTAAAGTTTGTGAGATAGTTATTAGGTGTTCCTTGAAGCGTCTAAGGTGTTAGTTTGAAGCAAGAAGTTGATTATGATTCATTTCTCAAATTTTCTCATTTTTCCCTTATTGCTTCCCAAGTCTTGAATAGGAACAGTGATCAAGTAGTTTTGTGAAGTTCGGTAGAAGTTTTTTCAGTGTTGTAATCAAGTTAGAAAGAGTCTTTGAAGATAGTTAGGCGGTGGGAAAGGTAGTTTTCCTTAAAAGTGTTATTGATGGGAATCCACTAGCTTTTGGTGTGAGCACTCTGCATCATTTTGGATGCAAATTACATAAAAATGAAATACATGAAATGTACTTAAAATGTAAACAAGAAAAAAAAGATATATATTATGATAACCAATAATGTCATACATGAACAAACATATAATCTATTATGATAACCAATAATATCATACATGAATAAACATATAATATATTATGATAACCAATAATGTCATACATGAACAAACATATAATATATTATGATAACCAATGATATCATACATGAAAAAATGTATAATATATTATGATAACCATTAATTTCATACATGAACAAACATATCATATATTAACCAATAATGTCATAAGTCTAATAATGTCTTGCATCAAATATATGTTATACATCAAATATAAAATGTCATATATACATCAAATGTATGTCAAATATGCCCACTAACATTAAATCCAAGATATATGTTCACTAATGCCTATACATGTTTGTCTATTCCTATATCTTCTCCTTCCCACAAGGGGAAGGGAACAAATCCCTAGAGTTCTTTGATCATTGTGTGGAGGTAGATGATGTCCTCTTGTTTAGGCTCTTCTATAACTGGAGTTGATACAAATAAAGTGGATATGAATCAATAATTATTATACATTGAAATCAAATATATGTACATATAAAATTAATTATTTTCTTACCATCATCAAATAGTCACTCTGTATGTCCACCTCAAAAGCTCGTAGACGATCGAGTGTAATATGGTCCTACAATAATTCAATCAATATAATCACTTATAAATAACATTTGAAATTTTAATACTAACTATTATAAAAAACAACTAAAACTAAGAAAATTCTTTCATACCTCGGTCAATGGCTCTGAACTAGCCATCACAGTAGCAAATCCACGATCGATGGACTAGCAAAGATGAGTAGTCTCAGACATCAACAATTGCATGTCATATAATACAATTTACATGTAATATGAAAGATGAAAAAAAAATCAAATGAATTAAATTAACATGAACAAATGTACCTCTACAAAGCTCGTATCATGCCTAGGCTCAAACTCCTTTGTGAATGTTGATGGTCTAGAATAGAAATGATGCACATGGATAATTTTTTTTGTCAATCCTTCATATGATTAATATATAAATATATGTATTAATTTAAACGATTAAATTGATACATACCTCTTGACTTGTCGACAAGATGTAAAATGGGGCCGAAGAATCTATACTAGGGCCATCAACACTCTTACCTTGAATCTTGAACAATGTCAAGACATGCTAATTAATTAGTAATTCAATGTATATATGAAATGTGATCAAATTAGTTTATTATAATTGTAATTTACTTGTGTGTCAATGCCAAGTGTGTCACTTAGGAACTCATCAATCACTAGCCCATCATCCATATTGTCTCCAACATGACTGTCAAATATGCATAAGGATCCACATGATATGCACATGTGTTGCAATGTAAAGAAGGCTCCTCCTCAACTAATAGACTAACACAATGTATGAGGGTCCACATCAAAAGCATTTATAGTCCTTAGAGTACTGGTCTCTACATGTTCCTTCACAACTAAAGGAATAACTACGTGCTCACCCTGTGGCTTGACAACAGGCACCCTAGCTACATTAACATCATGATGCACCCCTGACCTCTCAAATGATGACCCCCCACCTCTACCCTAAGATTCTAACATATCAAAATAATGAGGGATCTCCCCATGGACAAATTCACAACACAATTTCTTTAAGAAATACATTGGATCCTTGTGAATATTGTAGGAAGGGGCATCAAAGACCATCCACCATCTATCCCAACAAAATTTTCTACTATCATCATGTATGCACCAATGGATGGGGAACCTACAATTTACAACAAGTGCCATATAATAGTAACCTACATAAAATATAATACTAAACTATTATATGGCACTTGTTGTAAATTGTGTTACTAGACTTATTTTATGTACATGTTCTTCACTTAGTCCCTACACATATTATTCTAATTTAAAAAATATATCTTTCATAAAAAAAATCATAATTATTAATTAAGAAGAAATGTTTAGTCACAATTTATCTAAGTTTTTTATATTTATTTATATTAAATTATATTTTTAAAATAATCCAATTATTAAATACTAAATGAGTTAGTAGTTTTTGGTAGGCTAAGTATTAGTACTTGTTAGTAGACTAAGTACTGTTGTGATACTTTTTACATTTCATGTCTTAATTCATGATTAAATGTTTCCCTTTCAAGTAGTTTAAATTTATCATTTTTAAATATAATTATAAGATTAATATACTGTACAAAGTTAGATGCAAGATTTTTGACTTAATAATTTTTATAAAATACTTTTCTACAATTTGATTGGGTGAGTCATTTGAACTCTTATATACGCAAGATTTCATGGAATGATAGTTTTTAAGACTTATATTTTTTATAATATGATTTATATCATTTTAACTTGGATTGTAAAACATGAATCTTCGATAATTTTAAAGATTTTTAATATTGTAATTTTAATATTATAATTTATAAATTAATTTTTTTCATTCAATTAAAATTTTTGTATATACTTATATTATACAATTTCTTAAGAAATACTATTGTTTATTAATTTAAATATCTCTAAAGTATAAGAAGAGCTCTATGAGAGCTTGAGTCCTTGCGTATGTAAAGGTTAGAAAGTAGGTTAGATAAATTGTAGTTGTCATTTAGTAATGAAAAAACCTTTTTTTTTGGTATAATAGGCTCCAATAGATTATGCTCAAACAACACACAAAACCTTAAGTTTTTTTGTGGGATATAATTGGCCCTAGATTATGCTCAAACAATACAAAAGAAAATGAATTTTATTTTATTTTCTAATTGTACTCAGCTAATTTTGACATTGTATTCAAATTTTGTAGTAGAATAATTAGTTTTATATTTAAATTATTTTATTAGATTATTAGATTACGGTAAGAAATGATGAGTTTACATGAATTTAATTGAACATAATAAAATAAAGGAAAATTCTCTTTATAAAGTATTTGAATTTTTATAAAATTAACATACACATATATATAATATTCTATATATGAAGTAAATTTATTGTACTAAATGATTGTTAGAAAATGAAAGAAAAACTCTGGACTAATAAATTTATTAATTTCTAGGGGAATTAGATTGAAATATGTAAATTGACACATAAATTAACACCCAAATTGCCCTCCACCATGCCATTGACATTATCTTGCAAAACGGGGGGGTTAGAAATAATATTTTCTTTAGATATTTCCATAGTTAAAGAGGACATCGATGTAGGGGAGGGGGCTCTTTCCACTATTTCTGGGAACTAATTCTAAATGAGGTTTACCCTACCCATGGTAATAGAAGTGGAGATGTGGGTCATCTATTTTCTCCCCTTAACCTCACCACCTAAGCCTAACATAGAAGAGTCCAAAATTTCCACCTCCTCATTCCCCAAGCCATAGCTTGGTGTCTTATGTTCCACTCTTTGTTTGAGGTGGGTCATCTCTTTAGAATCTAAATCCTCCTCCTGTGAAGAAATGGACCTCATTTTCTTTTCAGCATTTGTTTTTGTTATTCTTCCAGACCTTTGCCTTCCACCTCTAACCACTTCTTTTGATTCCTCCAACTCCTTCTCCTTCCCTTTCTTTGTTTTTACTTTTTCTCCAAGAGGGGAATCTTTCTCTCCTTATGGGACCTACTTGGTGATGGCTGGGGGGTAGGGGCTCTAGGGCTAGTAATTCTCATAGGGATATGGTGGAGGTAGGGGTTATAAAGAGCCAGGATATCAACCTCTACAATTCTAGGGGGTAACAAGGCCAAATGAAATTGGTAAAGGAGAAACATCAACCCCTTGTAAAGGATTGTATAATCAAGCCCCTTTTTCATCTTTTCCTTAACATCAAAAACAATATCAACTAGTTGATGTAACAATACAAATGAAATAAAAATATTATCACGATGGCATAAATGATTTAGGAGGGGAAAATGGTAATAGTAGCACACACCATACCTCCCTTCTAGGGTGAGATATTTCATCAGAACCAAAAAAAATTCATTCCATTGCTCCAAAAGCTTTTCATCCAGAAACCCACCATGATGGCAAATGGGTTCTTCACCCTCCTAAAAGAAGCAATTTAGGCTAGCTTTGTCTGTAACCCTAGTCATATTTTTCCATTTTCTCCCTTTCATCACAAGGCCTGTTGCCAAAGAAATAATTTCCTTAGAGACCTGAAACATAATACCATTAACTATCACCTTTTTGTCATCCCAGGAATTCACAAATTGCTAAGAACAACTCTCATCAAAACCATTAAGTGCCTCAATGAATGGGACCAATCCCCTCTCCTTTAGCATGTATTAGGTTAGGGGTTTGTAGGCACTATCCTCAATCATTAAAGGCTCAATATGCAATAGATCTCCCTCCATTGCAACAACCTTCACCATAATTCTCACTCTTTTCAAAGCTCTAGACCAAAGGAAAATTTTAAAAACATAGTAAAACTTATGCAAAAAAAAAGTTGCACAAAGTACTCATAAAAGCTTTTATTGTCATGAATACCTATTTTTCTTCTCAGATGTGTTATCATGTGCCAAATGTCATTTCCCCAATACCACTCAATTTCATCATCTCCAAGAAGCTGAAGCCTTTTGAAATTTGAATTATTACCTAAAATCTAGTACCAAATTATGATAAAGTAAATCATAAAAAAATACACTTGAATTGTACTTCATTTTACTTTCCCTTTTGAACTACATGAATTTATTATTGGAAGTAACCTTTCCATCATTTCTTGTCATCGGTTCATAGTGAATCAGCCCCATTAGTTGACTCAGCACTAAGTTGTCACTAAGAACCACATAATCTATCCAAGTAGATGTTAGATTGTGGTGACTGATCAGGAAAGTACTGTACATACTTCATAAACATGGTAGCCGACATATTATGGCCGACATCGACATGGTAGCCGACATATTATGGCCGACATATGGCCGACATGTTATAACCCTAAAGCGGTTTAATACTTGTATAAAAAGGGCTTAGGGTTGGGTATTTTTTGATGTGTGGTGATACGAAATTGGTTCTTGCAGCGGTATTGAGCTGTAAGGGATTACGGATTGTAATCAGGTTGTAATCACTGGATTGTAATAAGATCGGACTTGCCGTTTGGTGGACGTAGCCCAGGGATTGGGTGAACCACGTTAAATCTTGGTGCCTTGTGTTCATTTCTATGTGTTCTATTATTTTTGTTATTGGTTATATTTGCATGTAGTTTTTATTTCTGTCCGTGGTTTATCCTAACAAGTGGTATCAGAGCCTAGTTTTGGCTTGGTCATGGGTTCAAATCTCCCCGGTGCCTTCCCGACCCGCGTAAGCACCTGGTATGCGCGTCGAGGGGGAGATTGTTGGGTGATGCGACGCGCTCCCCTGCCCACAGGTGGTTAATTATGTAGTGTTCCATGTTCACTAACAGTCATGGCTTTTGGTGCAACGGCAAATGGGCCCTACAATTGGTATCAGAGCCTAGTTGTTTCTCAGTTATCCTCTGCAGGAAAGTCTCACGGTTAAGTGGGAGTCTCACAGTTGAGTGGGAGCAATGGGAGATGATGGTAAGCTGAGGGTTGATAGGTTTAATGGGCAGAACTTCCAGTTATGGAAGATGCAAATGGAAGACTATTTATATCAGAAGGATTTGTGGAAGCCGTTGGAAGGAAAAGCCAAGAATCAGGGAACTATGTCAGAGGCTGAATGGGATCTTTTGGATAGAAAGGCACTTGGAAGCATTCGGTTATGCTTGGCACCATCGGTGGCATTTAATATTACAAAAGCAAAGACGACAGAAGATTTGATGAAAACCCTAGCGACACTGTATGAAAAGCCCTCCGCTTCAAATAAGGTATTTCTCATGAAGCGTTTATTTAATATGAAAATGGCAGAAGGTGGATCTGTTGCAGATCATTTAAATGACTTTAATACTATTACTAGTCAATTATCTTCTGTGGGTATCAATTTTGATGAAGAAATTAGGGCTCTCTTGATTTTGTGTTCTTTGCCTGAAAGCTGGAATGGCTTGGTAATGGCGGTGAGTAATTCTGTTCCTGGATCTAGTACCCTAAAATATGATGATGTGATCGGTGTTATTTTAAGTGAGGAAACTCGTAGAAAATCCTCAGGTGGATCTACATCAGGAAGTTCTTTAAATGCACAAAGCAGGGGCAGAACGACTGAAAGAGGAAGTAACTCTGGAAATCGTGGGAAATCAAGAGGAAAGTCAAAGGGGAGGAGGTCTCAATCGAGAGGACCAAATGATTGCTGGTACTGTGGGAAACCAGGGCACAAAAAGAAAGATTGCTGGACTCGAAAGAAAAATGAAGGAGATAAATCAGATGGAGACAAAGAGGCAAATGTGGTAAGTAACAAATCCGAAGAGGATGCTTTGCTTCTGTCTTTAGAGAGTGTTGATGATTCATGGGTTTTAGATTCTGGTGCTTCTTTTCATGCTACACCTCATAGAGGTTATTTCATTGATTATGTCCAAGGGGATTTTGGGCTTGTTTATTTGGGGGATAATGAACCCTGTCAGATTGTTGGAAAGGGAAAAATTAAGATTAAGTTGCAGAATGGGAATCATTGGCTACTACATGAGGTAAGACATGTTCCAAAACTAAGTAGAAATTTAATTTCAGTAGGGCAACTCGGTGATGAGGGTTGTGTAGTTACTTTTAATGATAAAAATTGGAAGGTTTCAAAAGGTTCCCTTGTAGTAGCAAAAGGTGTGAAAGTAGGCACCTTATATCTTTGTACAGGTCATATTGTTCCTTCTACTTTGATTGTTTTAGAGAAAAATGAATATTCAGGAACAATTACTGCAGATGAGCAGGGAGAACAAATAGCTGCCGTGGATTCTGATACAGCGCTGTGGCACAATAGACTTGGGCACATGAGTGAGAAAGGTATGAAAGTACTTCATTCAAGGAAAGTTTTACCAGGTCTAAAATGTGTGAATATGGATTTCTGTGAAAGTTGTGTGTATGGAAAACAAAAGAGAGTGAGTTTTGTAAAGACAGGGAAGGAAAACAAAAAGGAGAAATTAGAACTTGTGCATACAGATGTATGGGGACCGGCTCAGGTATCTTCCCTTGGTGGCTCTCATTATTATGTTACATTTATTGATGACGCAACTAGAAAAGTATGGGTTTATTTCCTTAAACAGAAATCTGATGTATTTCAAACTTTTAAGAAATGGAAATGCTTGGTTGAAAATGAGACTGGTAAGAAATTAAAATGTCTCAGATCTGATAATGGTGGTGAGTATTGCAGTCATGAATTTGAAGATTATTGCTCCACTAATGGTATTCGTAGACAAAAAACTGTTCCAAGGACTCCACAGGAAAATGGAGTGGCTGAACGCATGAACAGGACTATAATGGAGCGCGCAAGGAGCATGAGGTTGCATGCTGGGTTGCCCTTACACATGTGGGCGGAGGCTGTCAATACTGTAGTATATTTGATTAATAGAGGTCCCTCTACTCCTTTGGGCTGTGGTATTCCAGAGGAAGCATGGACTGGTAAGAAGGTGAGTTATTCTTTTCTCAAGACCTTCGGTTGTGAAGCTTTTGCTCATATAGACTCTGAAAATAGAACCAAGCTAGAAGCTAAATCAAAGAAATGTGTCTTTGTTGGATATGGCATTAATGAATTTGGTTATAGGCTTTGGGATTTTGAAAATCATAAAATTATAAGAAGCCGGGATGTCATATTCAATGAAAAAGTGTTGTACAAAGATCTGTTGCAGCAACATGAGAAGAAAGAAGATGATTATGTAGTGCTGGATGATACTCCAAAAGCTGATGTTCCAGCCATTCCTCATGATGTGCAACAACCGCAACAACAAATACCACATACACCAGTGAATGTTAGACGGTCAACAAGGCCAATTAGACCTCCACAAAGGTTTTCTCCCTCTTTGTATTCTATTTTACTTACTGATGCTGGTGAACCTGAAAGTTATGATGAAGCGGTGCAGGTGGATGCTAAGATTCAGTGGGAGTCTGCAATGAAAGATGAAATGGACTCTTTGCTGAAAAATAAGACATGGGATTTGTGCAAGTTGCCTGCAGGTAAAAAGGTTTTACAGAATAAATGGGTTTACAGGTTGAAAGAAGAGGAAGAAGGTAAGAAAAGATTTAAGGCCAGGTTAGTTGTAAAAGGATTTGCACAGAAAAAAGGAATTGATTTTGATGAAATATTTTCTCCTGTTGTTAAAATGACTTCTATTCGTACTGTTTTAAGTCTTGTGGCTACTGAAGATTTGCATTTAGAGCAGATGGATGTTAAAACAACCTTTCTTCATGGTGATTTGGATGAAGAAATATATATGGCTCAGCCACAGGGTTTTGAGGTCAAAGGTAAGGAGAACTTAGTGTGCAAATTGAAGAAAAGTTTATATGGCCTGAAGCAAGCACCTCGGCAATGGTATCTGAAATTTGACAGTTTTATGCATGCGCATGGATATAATAGGTGTCATTCAGATTACTGTGTTTATTTTAAGAGGTTGGATGATGATAGTTACATTATTTTATGTTTATATGTTGATGATATGCTTATAGCTGGGTCTAACATGGATCATATTAAGGGGCTGAAACGCCAATTAGCACATGCATTTGCTATGAAGGATTTGGGGGCAGCAAAACAAATCCTTGGTATGAAGATTTGCAGAGATAGGAAGAACAGAACATTGACGCTATCTCAAGCTGATTATGTTGAGAAGGTGTTGCAACGTTTCTCTATGGAGAATGCTAAAGCTGTCAGCACACCTTTACCTGGTCATTTGAAATTGACTCAGGAGATGTGTCCCAAGACACAGGAAGAGGAGGATAAGATGTCCAAGGTACCCTATGCTTCAGCTGTAGGAAGTTTGATGTATGCTATGGTATGCACTAGGCCAGATATTGCACATGCAGTGGGAGTCGTTAGCAGGTATATGAGTCATCCAGGTTTTGAGCATTGGAATGCTGTCAAGTGGATTCTCAGATATTTGAGAGGAACATCCAATAAGTGTTTACACTTTGGGGGCTCTACTACTGATTTACAGGGCTATGTTGACTCAGATTTGGCTGGGGATATTGATACTAGGCGGAGTACTACAGGTTATGTCTTTACTGTTGGTGGGGCAGCCGTGAGCTGGGTTTCTAGGCTACAGAAGATTAATGCTCTCTCCACTACAGAGGCAGAGTATGTTGCTGCTACAGAGGCCGCCAAAGAGATGATATGGCTTCAGTTCTTCTTGGAAGAATTGGGACATCCTCAGAAGGATAATTTTTTGTTCACAGATAGTCAGAGTGCCATTCATCTTGCTAAGAATTCAGCTCTGCATTCTAAGACCAAACACATACAGTTGCGGTACCATTTCATTCGGTCAGTTTTGGAGGATGGACAGTTAAAGCTGGAGAAGATACATACCAATGAAAATCCAGCAGATATGTTGACAAAGGTTGTCACAAGGGAGAAGCTGAACTCCTCTTCAGCTTCAGTTGGTCTTTTAGACTAAATGTGAATAAAAGAACAGCAGAGTCTAGGGTGGTTTGATCCAGTGGGAGCCCCATGCGGTATTTGTATTGCTACAGGATCAGTCTCCAAGTGGGAGATTGTTGTTTAGTGTGGAGCCTGATCAGTCCCCAAGTGGGAGATTGTTAGATTGTGGTGACTGATCAGGAAAGTACTGTACATACTTCATAAACATGGTAGCCGACATATTATGGCCGACATCGACATGGTAGCCGACATATTATGGCCGACATATGGCCGACATGTTATAACCCTAAAGCGGTTTAATACTTGTATAAAAAGGGCTTAGGGTTGGGTATTTTTTGATGTGTGGTGATACGAAATTGGTTCTTGCAGCGGTATTGAGCTGTAAGGGATTACGGATTGTAATCAGGTTGTAATCACTGGATTGTAATAAGATCGGACTTGCCGTTTGGTGGACGTAGCCCAGGGATTGGGTGAACCACGTTAAATCTTGGTGCCTTGTGTTCATTTCTATGTGTTCTATTATTTTTGTTATTGGTTATATTTGCATGTAGTTTTTATTTCTGTCCGTGGTTTATCCTAACAGTAGACCCAATCATGGGAGATTATCTTTATTCACTAAAAGTTTTACCTAATTTGGTAATAGTCTAATTTCTCTCCAGCATTGTAAGCCATGCACTCTTAGACCTAGTGCCACCATCACATCTACCACCGCATTGCCCTCCCAGTAAATATGTTGCAGGTCATATCTTTTTAGGGTAGTTAATAAATGCCAAATTTCTTCAATCACCCTTTTCATCACCCAACCATCTTTCATGTTTCCTTTCATAGTTTCAACGACTATCTTCGAGTCTCCTTCAATCACCACATTCTCCCATCCCACACCAATAACCATTTTCAAACCCCAAAGGAGAGCCATAGCCTTCACAATATTATTCAAAGCTTTCCCTAGATTTCTAGCATAGGCCATCAACATTCTACCATTGCTATCTCTAACCATACCCCCTCCCGTTGAACCCTCCCTTCTCACTACACCATCAAAGTTGAGTTTAACCTAACTCTTCTTAGGGGGGCTCCAACTCATCCTTATTCTTGCAATTTGTTTGGATTTTTCAACCTTCATAAATCCTTCATCAAGATTCCAACACCTAGAAATCCTTTGTTCAGTCATAGTTGAAGGAACATACGATTTTTGCTACTTGCAATTATGCATATTCTCCATAATCAGCTTGAGGATCAAACTAGTAATAATCTCCTCACTTCTTTATTTATTTTCCACATTTGGATAATGAGAGGGTAGAGAAATGGGCATTTCCAATTCACAAAAAATCGATCTATATCCCCTTTTTCTTAGGTTATCTATGGTTAGGATCTTCCCATGCATAGTCATCCTATAAGTAGAACCAACTGAAAAATCCCCTAATGAGGTTGCCTTCCAAATGAAGGTGTCATCCCGAGCCACCCTCATAATTTTGTATCCTTTAAGGATCTCTTATAGGTCACCCACTAGACTTTCCCCATCTAAATATCCCTAGTGTAGTTGTATCTTCTTCCACCTCCTACTCGACCCAATGAAATCCATTACCTTACTTCCTACCTATAGTTGGAGATGCTCTTTGAGAATCCCAAAAAAAAATTGGACCAAAGGTTTGCCAATTAACCAAGAGTCCTCTAAGGAACTTACTTGGCTACCCTCACCTACCAACCACCTCACTCCATCCCTAAGAAGACTTCCATTTTTTATGATGTTACCCTATATCATGAACCCCATAGGAAGGTCATTTCTCTAGATGCAGTGAATATAATTTGAGTTCCCTAGGTACTTAACTTTGAGGATCTTACACTAGCTAGCCTCATCCTTCACTAGTTTCCAACCAATCTTAGTAAGGAGAGCATTGTTCAAGTCAATAATCTTGATAATACTGAAACCCCCTTTATTTTTTGGTCTACACATAGTATCCCAACTCACCAAACTTGGTTGGTTCTTCCCCCCCCCACCACCAAAGGAAGTGTCTTTGGATTTTCTCCAGTTTCTTAACCATAGCCTATGATATTTTGAACAAGGAGAGGAAGTAAACATGGATACCTTGGAGGGAAGAAGTTAGGAGTTGGAGCATACTTGCACTACTCAAAGTTTTACCTTTCCACCCAATCAACTTCTTTTGCATCTTTTCTAGAATAATATTCCAAAAGTGATTATTTACCTCTTTACTAGTCAATGGGAGCCCCAAATACGTATCAAGGAGGGAGGTAGTATTACAAACCATAATATTTATCACCCTTCTCTAGATATTTGGCTCAGTGTTGAAGAATAACACCTTACTTTTGTCGAAGTTAATTTTCTAGCTCACATTAATAGCATAGATCTCTAGGACATGTTTCCAGGCTCTAGCTTCCAACATCAAAGAGTCCCAAATAAGAAAAGTATCATCCATGAACTATTGTATGATCTCTGTCGAGAGGGAGGTAGCCAATTTAATGCCTTTGATCTCTCCTCCTTCAACCTTTCTGAAGAAATCTCTTCCCAACACTTCAACAACCATGATGAATAAGCAAGGAGAAATAGGGTCCTCTTGCCTTAGGCCCCTTTCCCCGTTGAAGTATCCCCAAGGTGAACCATTCACCAACACTAACTATTTGACAATCTCAACCATCAATCTAATAATTTTAATAACTCCCTGACTAAAACCAATTTTCTCCATGACTTCATATAGGAAATCCCAACTAATCCTATCATAAGCTTTGGAAATATCTAGCTTTAAAGCCATACCTAGATTGCGACTCTTATCCATCGAGTGTAGCACCTAATGGGTAGTGATAGTAGCATCTAGGATTTGGTGGCTCAAGACAAACTCATTCTAAGTTTTTCCGAAGAATTTGTGAAGGAGTGGATTTAGGTGGTTCACCGTTATCTTAGAGAAGATCTTATAGGTAGTATTAAAAAGACTAATGGGTGTGAAGTTAGAAAGAGCCCCTGGGTCCTTAATTTTTGAGACCAAAACTATGAATGTTTTATCAATTATCTTGAGTAACTTCCTAGTCAAGAAGAAGTCACACAATTCTCTAACCAAATCAACCTTTATAACATCCCAACATTTTTGGAAGAAGGCTAGGGGGAAACCATCAGGGCTCAGAGACTTGTAGGCTTTCGTGGAGAAAAAAATTCCACACACTTCCTCCTCTGTGACCAGTTGTGTAAGCTCCTCATTGTACTTCATCAAGATCACATTATGCATGAAGTCAATCAACCACTACCTATCCTCCCTATTGAAGGCCTTATGCTCCTCCTTATAAGAATTTTTGAAGTAACTACTAGCCCAATTTCCAATCTCTTCCATTTTTGTTAACTTAATATTATGATCATTCGTCACATAGTCAATAGTGTTTCTCCTTTTATGGTTAGAGGTAGATCTATGAAAGAACATCTATTTCTATCTCCTAACTTCAGTCATAATATTCTCAATTTTTTCTTCCAGAATGTTTCTTCTCTTTTCATTGTGTCCTTCCACACCATCTGACAAATTTCCTCTTCAAGAATCATGTTTTCCAATGCGAAGCCCTCCCCATCGTCTTTTGGAGCTCCTCCAATTTTCCTTCCACCTCCTTCTTGGTCTTAAAAACATCTCCAAAGTATCTCATATGCCAAGGTTGAACATTCCTTCTCACATTATTGAGTTCTGCTAAGAGCCTGAACATTGCAATTCCCTCAATATCTTCATGACTCCTCAACATGAGTTCTAAAGTTTGGATGAGATTGACACATAATTTCATATCTAAAAGGTCTCAAGCCCCCTACATGTCTTCTTTCCAATTAAAAATGATAGAGGCATGGTCCAAGACCATGCTAGGTAATCTCGTGAGAGTGGAGAAAGTCAGTTCATTCCAACGAGCTGGGACAAGGAGTCTATCTAGTTTTACTTGTATGAGGTCAATCCCTTTTCTATTATTTGACCAAGTAAAATTGAAACCTCTCATCTCCAAATCCATCAAGTCATTTTTGTTTATAAACATAGCCAAATCCTTCATATTATTAGTAAAGTCCACTGCTCCTCCAACCTTCTCAAAGGGGTACAATGGGGAATTAAAATTTCCCATGTAGAAGGATTTCTTGGAATGGGACAAGAAGTTAATAAAATCCTTCTAGAGCTAGCATCTTGCTTGTCTTGAGTTTGGGGAATACACTTTAATTAAATTCCAAGTATGCTCATCTTTCTTGTGCTTAGTAATAAGGTAGTATTTAGAAATATGGATGAAATTCCCTTTACCAACACTACGGTTCCAAAAGGTGGCCACACCTTTTGACACTTCCTCCACTTCACTAGAAAAATATTTAACCCTTGGCCAAATATAACCCAAAATCTTATCCATATTATCCATGGTCATTTTAACTTCTTGAATTAGAAGGATATCAATCCTTGTATTAGATAGTTGTTGCTTAAGCACAAACTACTTTTGAGGGCTATTTGACCCCCTCATATTTCATGATAGTATAATCATTTTCTACCCTTGGCCGTAGACTCCAAGGTAGGTTTCCTAGCACTAGCCACCTCTCTTAGCATCTACTTTGTCCCTCTATTCCGTTTTACCATCTTCCCCACATCCAATTTCATCTCCGTCCCTTTGGTTTCTTTGAAACTCTAGTCTGCCTTCTCTAAGTTTTCCATTTTCCCTCATCTTTACCTAAAGGGGAAGTAGAGCTAGTGGTTTTTTTCATCATATTGGTATCCAAGGGAAAAGCTTTTCTCCAACTAAGCATATGGGCCACCTCTTTATCTTCCAAATCATTCCCCTTGACTTCCAATATCTCCTTACATTTTTCCTCCGAACCCCCACACACCTCCTCAATCACCATATTACTTATGGGGTTTTTTAGAACATCCTCAATACGTTGTAGAAAGGGGAAGGGATCTCCCCCATAAATATCAATAATCTCACCTTCCTTCACCATTCTCAAAGACTCTCCTAGCTCTAGGGTCCTCTCCGAGAGCTCAACAAACTCTACTACCCTTAGTGTTTCCCCATTAAAGGCATCATGTTCACCTCCTCATTTACCTTAACTAGAACCTCAAGATTTTTTGATTCCTTAATCTCCTTCCCACCAACCTCCTCATCCTCCTTTTCCTTTAGTGAGTCCTCTACTTCATTTTCCCTCACATTCTGTTCTCCCTTCCCAGAAGGCTTATTATTCTTTTTACAATCAAAAAATAGATGCCCAAATGTTGAACAATTTTGGAAGAATAACCCTACATTCTCATAAATAATAGGTTCAACCTTCTTCCCCTGCTTAGAGCTCAACACAATGGATTTAGGTAGTGTAGCACCAAACACTACATTCACACTAAACCTCACAAAAACTAGCTTAGACTTTTGAAGGGTGACCATATCCATAGCAACAAAGTGTCCAAAGGAGTTCTCAATCAGCTTAAGGACCCTTTCATCCCAAAACTCTAGGGAGAGGCCTAGGAGTCTGAACTAGACTAGAGCCAAGCTATTCAACTCTTTTGTCGCATCTAAAGTAGGACATTATTTAGCCACCATTAGGCTATGCTTACCATAGTACCGTGACTTAGCTAGAACCATTGCCATATCTTCCACCATCATACACTTTAAGCAGAACTACCCCTTAGACATCACCAAAATATCCACACTCCCTTTCACCTTCCACTTCTAGCTTACCCACTTCCTTACCATCTCAATCGATGGGTGAAAGGCCAAAAGCTGACCCACCAACCACAATCTTAGTTTGGCTGACACACTATCGACCAAGCTGTTTGCAATAAAAATCTCCAATCCCTCCTCACCACTAATCACCTTACAGGCTTCCAAGGGGGCTTGAGTCGATTTCTCTCCTAGGACCATGTCCTTCTATCCTTAGGTCACTAGAGGGCCCATGGCTTTCTCCTAACAAACCTCATGTAGCATAGTAGATTCTAGAGGATCCCCACCCAAGGGGTGCTTAGGATCTACTACTCCCTATATACTCCCAATTGAGGTTAGAACAAGATGCAAATCTAGGCAAATCCTAAGGCTCTAGCCTACCTCTAGGGGGCCACCCCAGCCCATCAAAACTCAAACACCGAGAGAGCAAGAAAATTGTGGTAAAAAAGTTGTTAAGTGAAAAAAGTTGGCCTTTGATAAATAAACCACTGCCTCTGGCATTCAAACAACTCGAAAATATCTCCATTAATATAAACAATGAATTGGGCTTTGAAGATGAACCTAGCAAAATTTATGAAAAATAGCTCTTTAAGAATATGGCTATCCTCCCTACAAATTGCACCATTGACTAATTTTTTGTAAAAATGGAAACACAATGATTTTTTTTGAAATTTTCAGCATTTGATCTTCATGATTTGTATATTTTATGATAGAAAACAACAAAAATTTTGAGAAAATTTTACTATGTTTTCATGAATCTAAAAAAGAATTATGTTTGACTTTTATTTTTTTGGTGCATTTTAATTGGAAATTAGCCAACATTGTTCTTTAAGTGTTAGAACCCAAAAATATTTTATGAAGGAGATTTGTTAAACCATTATAGTAAGTACTTTTAGACTCCCAACACTTGCATTTCTAATATTTTTAGCTTCTTGCCCACCATTCGGCCAATTTTATGTGTGACATTCAATGGAAAGGAATATTGTACATTGAATTAACCCCGACAATTATACAATAGCAAGCAGTTGAATGACTAATAGATTATAGGTTTTTTCATCATAAGAATTTCTCTTTCAAAATGGACAAGAATTTGTGATTTTTCCAACACAAGAGTCAAAATTTATGTGGCTATTCAAGACTAAATTTGAAAGATGTCATGACATTTGAATCTGGGTTTCATTGTGGTAATAGTATGACTCCATATTTTTAGTCCTAGAATGACTTTTTTCTAGTTCTTATGGTCATATTTTTATGCCCCATAACATCTAGGCCTGCCTAAGAAAGAACATATTAAAAGTGAAAAATAAATAAAATTTGAAATGTCATTTTCAAAATTTATACTAAAATACATTATGGTAGAACCAAAATGGGGGGAAATTAATTGAACATTCAATCATTTCCACTAGAAAATACCAAAGCTTCTATCAAAAGGAGAGGAATGTATTTGATTTGATAAAAAAATCAATTTGAAAAACAAAAATTGATGTGCAAAGCTAGGCTTTAGTCTTTTTTGACACATAGTCATTCATGAAAGGCATGGCATAAAAACAAGGTAAAAAATTGCCTCTATCATTTTCACACTCTTCCAATCATGGACGTCAGATAGAATTGCTGCTATTAAATTTCACACCCTTTTTCTTGTTTTCAAAGGATGCGCTCAATAGATAAAATACCCATATTTTCTAGGAATGTCATTCAATCCCCAATCACAAAGCTAGTTATTCAAGTTTCTCATCTCTACAATAGTCGCACTCTTGAATACCCTTTCTTCCCATTGATTACCCTTAATAGTGCCCTCAACTATGTTTAAATATTTTTTTGTTGACTAGTTCTGTGCAAAAATTTCATAGAATTTCAGTAGAGGGTTAAAGCCACCAAGCTCATTGTGGAATGCAAACTAGGTGCTAGATAAATCCTGTAATGACAACCTTGTTGCTTCCTCTAAGTTCCAAAGATTTTTGGAACTTTGCAGAACTTTCTAGAAACAATCATACATTATATTGTTGGTATTTTTGAAATAAAAAATAAATAAAACCCTTGGAAAATTGAAACCAACCAATGAGAAAATAGAAAATATTGGCAAAAAAATAATTTAAAGCTAAACTTTCTTTTAAACTTTGGCAATTGGAAAAATGTTTTTTAGAAAATTTAATTGAAAAGAGCATCTAGGAACATTAGTTTTCTGCCTATATAAGTAGGGACTAGTAAATTTATTAAATGAAAACTAAATTTCTACTCAAGTACTATGCCATTATATGGCACTTCTTCATTCTTTTGCTCCACTTTTTTATTTCATTTACAAATAATTTTCCTAATTTTTACATAGTTTCCTCATATTGGTACACCTTTATTTCAATTATATATCAATTTAATTTACAAGTTTATTTATATTCATAAGATTGCATTTTTAATAACATTAATTTTATTTTATAATTAAATGAAAAGTGGTAAAAATATATTGAATCAGAAGGGAAAATAATAGAAAGAGAGTAAAATTTCTACTAAACCTAATTAACTGAATAGAGAAAAATTGGTGAGGCCCTTTACTCTATTGCAGAACTTGTGGAATTGATATAAAGTAATCCCAAGACTTGGGATTGTAATCATTATATTATTTTGGTGATGATTAAATAGAATGTAAAGCGAGAATCTTGATGTTCTTCATCGAAAAACTCTTGAAATACTAGCTTAATCAATACTTGCTTTTTTATATGATGTTGTTTAAAGAAAACCTATGAGTAGAGAGAGGCATGTCTTTACGGAATTGAAAACAAATTTAATGGAGGGACAACAATTTCTTGAGATTAATTACAAGAAAAGTCTTAAGTTGACTTGTGAAGCTTAATTTCAAATTTTTGTAACTACCAAGCAGTTAAAAGGGACAAAAAAAGTCTATTCATAAAAAAAGGGGATAGAAAAAGCATTGAGGACTAGCTTGAAACCAAAAAGAATATTTAGTGACATGTTAAAAGTACTCCACTAGTTTTTTTGGTGTGGGGCTCATGAAAGCCACCATTAACCAAACCTCTTAAGTTATTTTTATTGGACTTCCATTGTATAAGCCTATTTGAGTTACTTCTTTGACATTCCAATTTAGGATTTAGCTTGTCACAATTTGTACCATTTACTATGATTATTAATTAGTTATAAATAAAATAGAGCTGATTTAAAATAGAAATACATAATATAGAATTTTTAGTTAGTTTATAATTACCATAAACGACACATTCTCTATGCTACATGGACAATTTTAGCATTTCAAATTTTAATAAGTATATATTGAATTCATAATTAACATAATTTTATCTTTGCTAATGTAAAGAGTCAAATATGTAATATTTTATCATTTATTTTAGCCATCATTCTATTTTATCTTTTTTTAAAAATAAATTCAAACCTAATTTCTTTGAAGTTTATATTTCTTTTAAATTAATATACATATCTTAATTAAATCTATTTAAAAATATTAATTTATAAAAGGAAAAAGTTCTAGAAAGAAACTAGAAAAATTAATGGTTTATAATTTTATTAGATTTGAGGAATGAACAAAAACTCAAGTTGTTCAAAAAGGGAATAATGACATAAAAAAACTTGACCTTACTAAACTTAGGTATGTCAACCATGTGTGTAGTCTAATGCAATTGTAATAATAAATGAAGTTTCCTATAAATATGGAGCTTGATAGGGAAATGGAGACTGTACATGAGAATTTGTAATGCCAATAATGGGAGCATCCCCTAGATGTAATGAGTGTCGAGCATTTCATTCATTCTCACTAGAGATGAGTTCTTGTCTACCACTACTCATGAAACATGGGGCAATGAGTTTAACTCTATAACTATAAAGTTACATCCTAAAATGTCCAATTCATATCAAAATAGAATTTTTTAAAAATAGTTTTATTAAAGGTATCAAATTTTCATTATTGAGTTTAGATTGTTCAATTTTTAATTGTCACACATTCTATGTTGGACATTCAAAAGAGACCACGTAGATTTATATAAATTAATTTGTCAATACCTTTACAATCGGGATGATAATTTTGGTTACAACTATTAGCCCCAACTAGTGATGCAACTAAGAATTCTATGAATGTATGTAAAGAGTCATATTAGTTGTTATATTATCATTGCAAGTCTTAGTTGATTAGACATTATGCTAACTCGATAGAGTGCTATATTAATTTGATTGATGAAGAGGATTTGAGGGAAGTATGTTGAAAAAAAAGTTGATAAATTTGGTATTAAATGAACATTTGAATGAGTTGGTCAATGATAATACAATGTTCATTTTATTTTTTTACAATCATGTAATATTGCAATGTAAAGTGTTATAAAAGCTACTCCAAATGAATAGGTTAAAGAAAATATTGTATTCATTGAGTGAGTACAATGTTCACCCAACATTTGGCAAAGCAAGTGAAACTTAAGTGTTACCCAAGGGTGAATGCACCAAGTTGAGGTGCCAAAAAAATGACACACATCTTTTTTTTTCAAATTTTTAATAGCTTGAATGCACTATGGCTTGGGCTCCTCAAGCCTAAGGCTTCTGGAGCCCAAGACATAGTGTGTGCCCAATTTTTAAAACTTTTATTTATGGGTTACAACCCATGGCCCATCTCATTTTTTTTGTTTTCTTTTGTTGGTTGCCTTCTCTGCCCCCAAGAGCGCACACACATTTTATAGAAGGTGAAATATTTTCTCACTCTCCTCCTCAAAAAGTCTCTTCATTGTTGGAGATCAAGATCGAGTTCATCAATTATGTTTTCTAATCTTCTTTTTGCATTATTTTGTATATTTCAACATTGTTTTGTATGTTTCTTAAAAAATAATTCTTCAAGTTTGTCTATTTATTTAAAATGCAATTGGTTTCTTATCAAGAAATGTGAACAATCGACCATCCAAATCCCCAACTTAATCAACAAAATCAAAATGAAAACCCTTGTGAGAAAGTGCAAGAACCTCCACAACCTCCACTGATTGAAAGACCTCCTTCTGGCACCCAAGACAATATAATGAATGAAATTGAAAGAGGTAAAAATGAATTAGAAGAAATCATTAGTAGGTTAAAATCTTGCAAAGGAAAACTAATCTTATGAGAGCACAATTAGCATCCTCTCTTGAGTTCATTATGAGCCAAGTAGCTTCTATTAGGGGTCAGTTAGAAATTTGGAATGTTAAGGGAGAAGAAAAAAGAAGATATTATGCAACAAAATTATCCTATAAAGATGTTAAAAAAAAGGACATAATGAAAGGTAACATATGTGCATTGTTTAAAAAGCTAGGAGAACAAGACACTATTAAAAATACAACTAAAAGGTTCCTCATCCACTAGTGCATCCATGATGATATTAGAAATAACTTTTGGGATAGATGGTGGATGGTCTTTGATGTTGCTCCCTACAATAATCATGAGGTTCCAATATATTTCTTAAAAAAATTGTATTATGAATTTGTCGTCGGGGAGATCCCCAATTATTTTGACATGTTAGATTCTCAGGGTAGAGGTGGGGGTCATCATTTGAGAGGCCAAGGGCATATTGTGAACCTAATGTAGATAGGGCACTTGTTATCAAGCCACAGGGTGAGCATGTCATTATTCCTTTAGTTGTAAAGGAACATGTAGAGACAAGTACTCTAGGGTCTATCAATTATCTGACACAGACCCTCATTCATTACTCTAGTTTGTTCATTGAGGAGGAGCCTTCTTTGTGTCACAGTAGCATGTGCACATCATGTGGATCCTTATGCACATTTTGAATTCATGTTGGAAACACTATGGATGATGAGCTAGTTACTAATGACTTCTTGAGTGAGGTATTTGGCATTGACACATGGGTAAATTATAATTATAATATATTAGAATATCTTGAAATTGTTCAAAATTTAGGATAAGAGTGTTGATAGCCCTAGTACAGATTCCCCAACCCCATTTTACATCCTATCGATGTGATGACATGTATCTATCGATTTAATAATTTAAATTAATACATATATTTATTACGTAGTCATAAGAAGGATTGACAAAACAAAGTTATCAATGTGCATTAGTTCTCTACTAGACCATCGACAAATCCACAAGGGACTCTGAGCCTAGGCATGATACGAGTTTGATAAAGGTACATTTGTTTCATGTAAATTTATTTCATTTGATTATATTATATTCTATAAAAACCATGTAAATTGTATTATATGATTTGCAGTTGTTGATGTCAGAGATGCCTCCTCATCTTCACCAATACATCGATCATGGAGTTGTTGCCACGATAGCTAGTTTAGATCCATTGACTGAGAGATGAAAGAGTTTTCATAGTTTTAGTTATTATTTATAATAGTTAGTATTGAAATTTCAAATGGTATTTATAAGTATGATTGATTGCTAATATTGATTGAATTGTTGTAGGGCCTTTTTACTCTCAATTGTCCGTGAGCCTTTAAGGTGGATATATAGACTAACTATTTGATGGCGGTAAGAAAATAATTAATTTTGTGTGTACATATATTTGATTTCAATGTATAATAATTATTGATTCATGTGTACTTTTTTTGTATCAACTCTAGTTAGAGAGAGTCATAAAAAAGAGGACGAGCCAGCATGTGAGGAAGACCCCATCATCCCCATCATCTCCCTCCATGCAATGACCAAAGATCTCTATGGATTTGTTTCCTTTCCCTCATGGGAAGGAAAAGATACAGGGATGGAAACATGTATAGGAATTAAAGGATACATATCTTGGATTTTATGTTAGTGGACATATTCGACATATATTTGATGTATATATGACATTTTACATTTGATGTATGATATATATTTGATGCATGATATTATTTGACTTAAATCGTTGATGCATCAGTTTGTTCATGTATGACATTATTGGTTATCATAATATATATCTTGTTTTTCTTATTTACATTTTAAGTATTTCATGTATTTCATTTTAATGTAATTTATATTTAAAATAAGGGTAGGAATCATTAAAATAAGGTTTGATACTATCTTTTGACATGTGAATAAGGCTATGATATTAATTTGTATTAGATTGTACAAGTTATGAAAACTTTTAATTATGAGTAACTTAATTGAATTTTTTGTTAGGATGAGAATAGTGAAACTTGATTTCTTATTACTATTATACAATTAGCATTGCAATTTGACTCTTGAGTTGGCTACATTATGTAAATGTCTAAGCTTGAATTTTGGTGTCATCATCAACATGTCAAGAGTTTATATATATTTTCTCTCTAGAACACGAGAAGACTTGAAATAATTTTTTTAATTTATTCATGGAATTTGATATCAATATTGCTTTAGTATCCATCTCTTCGAGAGCTTCATTCATGGAAACACATTATATATGCTCTTCTTATGATTCCTATAACTATAGTTGTTGCATTTTTTCTTGGATAACTTTTGTTTGTCATCATAATGGTACAAGGAACCTAACAACCCTTGTTTTAGATTTTTTGGGTTTTTGTTTCTTTGAGGCTTGTTGTGAGTCTAGCCAAGTTAGGGTGGTGTGTTGGTGTGCTTAGATCAAGTTGGTTTGACTAAGCCTTGTTTAGGTATGTGCAAGATAATAAACACAAGGGGGACACTAGGTGGTCAAAGTGGGTCAAAGTCTATACAAGTGATTGATAAGTGGGATATGACCCAACTAGGTCTTAAATAGTGATTTTGCATCTTGTTCAAGTATTTAGAACTCATAAAATGTAATGTTGGTTGATTAGGATCCCAAATGCCAAAAGTTACTAAGTTGTCAAGAAGTTGCTCAAATGGGTCTAGGGGAAAAAAGATGAATATTGGTTACTAGGGGGCAACATTATGTATAAACACCTTTATTGAACCTATTTGGTTCCATTCAAAAAGGTCTCAAGGGTTTAGAAGTAAAAATGCAAAAATTCCAATGTGGTCAACAACTTTTAAAAGTTGCTCCACAATATTTTGTTTAATTTTTTAGTTATGGCACAGAAGGAAGGAAAGATGGTTGCTTTAACTAAATGCCCAACTTGGAATGTCCTACAAGACCTGGAAGAACACAAATATACTAGTTGGATGTTGGAAGAATTCATTCTTAAATTTGAATACAAACATTTTGTTACATTTCCTTTAATAGTTTTCAGATTTTACAAAGAAAGTTTGAGATAATGGATTTAACATTGTAGTTTTACCTTGGATTAATTTAGTTCATATTTGTATAGTATTTTTTTCTTCAGTAAACTCTCCTTTAAGTTTTCATATGTTAAGGTTTTATAAATTATTTTGAAAACACCCTTCGTGCTAGTCCTGCCTAGGCAATCGGCACAAAAATGACTCTCCCATGAGTTCCCACCATGGAATCATCATGGAACTAAGAGAAATGGGGGAGGAAAAATTTTACATAATGTGACCTAAATCTTGGTCTCTACAAATGGAGTTAGCTAATTTTCCAATGATACCCTAGGAAAGTTTTGACTAGGGAATTACAATACTGATTTGAGGAGTTTGGGTTTTGAATGTAGATGATAGTTCAAACCAAATTTGGAGAAGGTAGAGGGATGATAAATGATTCTTTGTACCAAAGGAGGCCTCTCCAAGAACAAATTTTATACCCCTAAGATGTCATCTTCAACTTCTTGTATCCTTTTCATTCTTCCAAGTATCGATAGACAATATTTAGTGACTCTTATGGTCAATTTCATTGGGCATGCCTGAGAATGTTAGAGCAGTCAACAAGATGAGACAAGATTAAGACTAGCATTTACCTAACCAATTGAAGCTAATGGAGAAGACAATTTGGTCCCATGATGAATGATTAGAGAGATTCACTAATTGGCAACTTTGTACTAGCCAACACTACAAGATTCAACGTCACCCGAGATGGGGCTGCAAAATTAAAACAAAATCAAATCTCCAAAAAGAGAGAGGCTATTTTAGGTGTCAAAAATGTGATCCTATATTACCTATAATTGTATCCATAACTTGCATGAACTTTGAGATATGCCCTGTCAAAGATCGCTACCCTATGGCAATTAGTGACTCTCATGGTCAATTATTTTCAGCATACTCAAGAATATTTGAGTGGTCAATGAGATGGGATGAGATTGAGACTAGGGTTTACCCAACTACTCATAGCTAATAGAGTAGAAAATTCAATCCCATGTCAAATGGTTATAGAGATTCGCCAGTTGGCAACTTTGTACTCATCAACACTACAAGTTTCAACATCACCCAAGATGGGGCCGAAAAATCAAAACGAAATCCAATCTCCCAAATAAGAGAGAAATTATTGTAGGTGTCAACAACATCATCCTGTAGCACACATAATTGCATCCATACCTCACACGAGCTCCAAGATATTCCTTTTCAAAGATCATTTCTCTATGGCATTTAGTGACTCTTAGGGTCAATTTTGTTTGGCATGTTTGAGAAAATTTGAGCAATCAATAGGGTGGATGAGCTTGGGAATAGGGTTTAATTTGACCACTCGAAGCTAATAGAGCAGATAGTTTGGTCCCATGATGAACGATTAGAGAGATTCACTAGTTGGTGACTTTGTACTGGCTAACACTATAAGATTTAGCATCACTTGAGATGGGGCCAAAAAATTAAAATAAAATCTAATCTCCAAAAGGAAAGAGTGGTTATTGTAGGCCTTGACAACAAAATTGTGTAGCACCCAAAATTTAATCCACTCCTTACACGAGCTTTAAGATATGCCTCATCAAAGTTCACTGCCCTATGCAATTTAGTGACTCTCAGAGTTAATTTTGTTTGGCATGCCCAAGAATATTCGAGCAATTTACCTAATAACTCATGGCTAATGAAGTAGACAATTTGGTCCCATGACGAACAGTTAGATAGATTCACCAGTTGGCAACTTTGTACTAGCCAATACTACAAGATTCAATATCACCCGAGATGAGGTCTCAAAATCAAAACAAAATCCAATCTCCTAAAAGAGAGAGAGTTTATTGTAGGTATCAAAAATACAATCCTATAGGACTCAAAATTGCATCCATACCTCACACAAGCTCTAAGATAAACCTCATCAAAGTTGGTTACCTTATGGCATTTAGTGAATTTTAGGGTTAATTCTGTTTGGCATGCTCCAGAACATTCGAGTGGTCAATAGGACAAGACAAGCTAGGGACTAGGTTGTAGCTAACCACTTGGAGATAAGGATAAAATAGTTTGGTACCACAACAAACAATGAGAGAGATTCACTGATTGGTGACTTTGTACTAGCCAACACTACAAGTTTCAGTATCACCTAAGATGGAGCTGTAAAATCAAAATGATATCCAATCTCCTCAAAGAGAGAAAGGTTATTGTAGGTGTTGACAACATGAACTTGTAGCACTTGACATTGCATACATACCTCACATGGTCTCTGAGATATACCTCATCAAAATTTGTTGCCCTATGGCATTTAGTGACTCTCGGGGTCAATTTTGTTCAGTGTACTTGATGAAATTTGAGTAGTCAATTAGATAGGAAGAGTTTTGGATTAGGGTTTATATAGCCACTTAGAACTAATGAAGCACACAATTCGATCACAAAATGAATAGATAGAGATACTCACCAAGTTAGCAACTTTCTATTGGCCAACACTACAAGTTTCAACATCACTCAAGATGGGACCACAAAATCAAAATAGAATCTAATCTTCAGAGAGAGAGAGAGAGAGAGAGAGAGAGAGAGAGAGAGAGAGAGAGAGAGAGATTATTGTAGGTGTCAGTAACATGACCTTGTAGCGCTTGAAATTGCATCCATACCTTGCACAAGCTTCAAGATATACCCCATAAAAGTTTTCTTCCCTATGATATTTAGTGACTCTCAAGGTCAATTTTGTTTGGTATGCATGATAATGTTTGAGTGGTTAATGTGGTAGGATGAGCTTGGGATTAGTGTTTACAAGGCCACTCAAAGATAATGGAGTAGACAGTTTAGTCCTATGATGAATGGTTAGAGATATTCATGAGTTGGTGATTTTGTACTAACCAACACTACAAGATTCAACATCACCCGAGATGGGGTGGCAAAATCAAAATGGAATCAAATCTCCTAAAAGAGAGAGAGGTTAGTGTAGGTGCCAAAAACATGATTTTTTTGCACCTAGAATTGCATTCATACCTTAAATGAGCTCCAATATATTCCCTATCAAAGATCATTGCACTATGGCATTTAGTGACTCTCAAGGTCAATTTCGTTCAGCGTGCCCAAGAATGTTTGAGAAATCAATGGGATAGGATGAGCATGGGACTAGGGTTTACCCAATCACTTGGAGCTAACTAAGAAAATAGTTTGGTTGTAGGATGAATGACTAGAGAGATTCACTAGTTGGTCACTTTGTACTAGCCAACACTATAAGATTCTACATCACCTAACATAGGGTTGGAAAACCAAAATAGAATCCAATCTCCAAAAAGATAGAGAGGTTATTTTAGCTATCAACAAAATGATCATGCAACACCTAGCATTAAATTCATACCTTAGACAAGCTCTGAGATATGCCCTATCAAAGTTTGTTTCCCTATGGCACTTAGTGACTCTTGGGGTCAATTTTGTTTGGTGTGCCTAAGAACATTCGAGTAGTCAATGGGATGGGAGGAGCTTGGGACTATGGTTTACCTAGCCACTGAGAGCTAATGGCATAGATATTTTGGTCCCACAAAAAATGGTGAGAGAGATTCACCAGTTGGAAACTTTGTACTAGCCAACACTATTATTTTCAACATCACCCGAGATGGGGCCGCAAAATCAAAATAGAATCAAATATCATCAAAGAGATAAAGGTTATTGTAAGTGTCGACAACATGACCCTATAGCATGTGGCATTGCATCCATACCTCGCACGAGATTTGAGATATGCCCATCAAATTTTGATGCCCTATGACATTTAGTGACTCTCAAGGTCAATTTGATTCAGTATACCTGAGAATGTTCAAGTGGTTAATGGGATGGGATGAGCTTGGGACTAGGATTTACCTAGAAACTTAGAGCTAATGGAGAAGATAGTTTGGTCCCATAACAAACTGTTAAAGAGATTCACTAGTTGATGACTTTGTACTGTCTAACACTACAAGATTCAACATCAGTCGAGATGGGGAAAAATAATTAAAACAAAATCCAATTTCCAAAGAGAGGGAGAGGTTATTGTAGGTATCAAAAACACAATACTATAGCACCTAACAATAACACAATCCTATAGCACCTAGAATTGTGTCCATAACGTGTATGCGCTTCAAGATACACCCCATCAAATTTTGTTACCCTATGGCATTTAGTGACTCTCAGGGTCAATTTCACTTGGAATGCCCAAGAATGTTTGAGCAGTCAATAGGATGGGATGATCTAGGGACTAGATTTTATCCGACCACTTAGAGCTAGCAAAGAAAATAGTTTGGTCCCATGACAAATGGTGAGAGAGATTCATCAGTTGGTGACTTTGTACTAGCCAACACTATAAGTTTTAGCATCACTTGAGATGGGGTTGCAAAATTAAAATGGAATCTAATCTCCTTGAAGAGAGAAATTTTATTGTAGTTGTTGAAAATATGACCCTGTAGCACTCAACATTACATCCATACCTCACATGATCTCTAATTTACACCCTATCAAAATTTGTTGCCCTATGGCATTTAGTGACTCTTGCAATCAATTTTGTTCAATGTGCTTGATAACATTCGAGCAGTCAATGGGATGGGAAGATCTTGGGACAAGGTTTTATGTGGCCACTCAAAGCTAATGAAGCACATAGTTTGATTTCACAATGAATAGTTAGAGATATTCACCAAGTTGGCAACTTTGTACTGGCCAACACTACAAGTTTCAACATCACTCGAGATGGGGCCACAAAATCAAAATGGAATCCAATCTTTAAAAATAAAGAGAGGTTATTGTAGGTGTCGACAACATGACTTTGTAGCACCCAAAATTCTATCCATACCTTGCATGAACTCTTAGATACATCCCATAAAAGTTTTCTTACCTATGGTATTTAGTGACTCTCAGGGTCAATTTTGTTTGGTGTGTCTGAGAATGTTTGAGTGATTAATGTGACAAGATAGCTTGGGACTAGGGTTTACCCAACCACTCAGAGCTAATGGAGTAGATAGTTTGGTCCTACGATGAACGGTTAGAGAGATTCACAAGTTGGTGACTTTGTATTGGCCAACACTACAAGATTCAACATCACTTGAGATGGGGTTGCAAAATCAAAACATAATCCAATCTCCTTAAAGAGAGAGAGGTTATTGTAGGTTTCAACAACATGATCTTGTAGCACCCAAAATTGCATCCATACCTCACATGAGCTCCAAGATATGCCCCACCAAAGATTGTTGCGCTATGGAATTTAGTGACTCTCAGGGTGAATTTCATTTGGTGAGCTCAAGAAGGTTTGAGGGGTCAAAAGGATAGGATGAGCTTGGGAATAGGGTATACTTGGACACTTGGAGCTAACTAAGAAAACAATTTGGTCCTAGGATGAATGGTTAGAGAGATTCACTAGTTGGTAACTTTGTACTAGCCAACATTACAAGATTTAGCATCACCTGTGATAGGGTTGCAAAACCAAAACAAAATCCAATCTCCAAAAAGAGAGAGAGGTTATTTTAGGTGTCAACAAAATGATCTGTAGCACCCATAATTGTATCCACATCTCACATGAACTCCAAGATATGCCCTCTCAAAGTTTTTTTCCCTATGGCATTTAGTGACTATTGGGGTAAATTAGGTTTGGCATGCCTGAGAACATTTGAGTGGTCAATAGGATGGGATGATCTTGGGACTAGGGTTTACCCAACCACTCAAAGCTAATGGAGTAGAAAGTTTGGTCCCACAAAAAATGGTGAGAGAGATTCATTAGTTGGCAACTTTGTACTGGCTAACACTACAAGTTTCAACATCACCTAAGATGGGGCTACAAAATCAAAATGGAATCCAATCTCCTCAAAGAGAGAAAGGTTACTATATGTGTTGAAAACATGACCCTATAGTACCTCACATTGCTTCCATCCCTCACACGAGCTCTGAGATACACCTCGTCAAAGTTCTCTATCCTATGGCATTTAGTGACTCTCAAGGTCAATTCTGTTCAGCATGCCCGAGAACATTCGAGTGGTCAATGAGATAAGATGAGCTTGGGACTAGGGTTTACTCAACCACTTTGAGCTAATAGAGTAGATAGTTTGATCCCACAAAAAACAGTTAGAGAGATTCGCTAGTTGGCGGCTTTGTACTAGCCAATACTACAAGTTTCAACATCACCCATGATGGGGCCACAAAATAAAAATAAAATTCAATCTCCATAAAGTTAGAGAGGTTATTGTAGCTATTGATAACATGATTCTATAGCATCTAGCATTGTATCCATATCACATACGAGATCCAAGATTTGCCATGTCAAATTTCACTGCCCTATGGAATTTAGTGACTCTTAGGGTCTCAAGTATATAAATGTTAGATAAAATGTTTTGTAATTATATTTAATCTAATGAATCAACTGGATCTTCTCTACATTTTAGTGTCTCAAGTATTGCCTCGTCGTCTAACTCATGAACCTTCTAAAGAGTCTTATTTTTTGGTTTTTCTCCATATTTTATCAAGTGGATATTTGACATGACAACAAGGTTCAAATAATGAATAATATTCCTCTCTATTTTCCAATCCTCAAATAATCACAAGTTAGGGTTCTTCATAGAATATCATCTAAGCCATGTACTGGTTATAACTACTGCACCTATATGGTACTCTAAACCTTCACCATCTGTAACTAAGTGATCCAATTTTTTTGGCTTGGATACAACAAAACAAATAATAATATATCCCTTCTTCCTCATCTTCTTTTGAAATAACAACAAAAACATGGCCTACAATGATAAATGTACATAATAAGGTTATTAATTCACAAAATACTTAGGTAAAAGTTATAAAGTTACATATTGAATTTACAGAGATATATATTACCAAGTTGCACTAGATCCGAAAAGAAATCAAAGTTAATGGATGAATCCATCTCTACCATTTCCAGTGCTTGTGGTAGATGATAGGTGTCAACTGGGTCCAAAACCCATATATCCCACATGTCCACCCATTCAATCGACTCACACTCATCCTAATTTTCCTCTGCATATGATGGACAAAAGCATGTCATTTTTTGTGTGTTCCTGTTAGTGTGCCACAATACTCATATGGTGCAATGTTAGTATTATCTATCAATAAAAAAATCATTGAACCATAGACTCACCTTCATTACCTAGACCCATTGTAGCATTACACCACTAGATGATGGATTTTGCATCAGTCAATGTTGCTCCATCTTTGTACTTTAATTCTTCACAAGCTAAGGCTCTTTTTATGCATGTGCTTGCATCATTGTGCTCTCCCTTTCCATGACCAACCTCTATGAAATTCCACATATGTTAAATTCTAGACAACTTGTGCATCTTGCTCAACCAATAGAACATCTGTGCATTCTTGAATTGTGATGTGTAATTGTCTAGCCAAATAATGTGTTAGTGATATGGTATGCCCTTATTAGCTAAATATCCATAGAATAGTTGAAAAAAAACCATTTACAAAGTCTGTAGAATGTGACTAATCATCATTGATGTAAAAATGGCACTCCCTTAATATCTTCCTATCATCCTCTATACTTATTGGTGAATACATGAATGTTATGTGAAAAACTATGGAAACCTATTGAGAAGTATAATACTTTATTTGCACCTCATTTTGTGGCTATAGTGTGTAGTTATCTATGACTTCTACACCCAAAACAATGGTATCTAGTGAAAATGTATCCTTGCACAAATTAAATTTCAAATCCATCCATTGATCTCTATGTGTATGCCTTGTATACTTGTAAATAATCTTTTCACAAAATATCTTCATGAACTCATACACTGGAATCTTTTCAACAACTAAATTACATCTTTTACTTTGTTTCCCATCTTTTAGAGCATATGTCACTATCTTATATTTTCCATAATCTAGTATTTCCTTTCCAATTGCATGTGTACTATCCATATGTACAAGTTGATAAAATTTGTAATGAACCACAAAATAAGCATGTACCATCCAAGCATGACATTTTGTAAAATTGTTGACCATACCCTATTTCACATAAAATGTTGGATATGAATTCTCTAAAAGATCTAGGTGGCTCATTCATGTCACAATCTTGCAAAACAAGATTAGAATGCAAAAACACACACACACACACACACACACACACACACACACACACACACACACACACACACACATACCTAAGAACATCAAAATGGTTAGAAAATTCAATATATATCCTACAACAACAAGTTTATGTGTGATTTATCTTCACATAAAAATGTTTACCCATCTCAAGAAATCTTTGACTTATTCAAATTTGAGGATACATACCAATAAATTTTTGAAAAAATTGTGTCTAAGTTGAGTCCAATTTTTTTTTGCACGTGGATCGCCATTTTGGGTACCAATCCTCCTTCTTACAACATTTCTTTTATTAGGGGAAACACACATGTTAGTTATCCAAATATCTTCAATCAATGATTTCAAAGCTTCACTAATTTCTTTATCCTTTCATGGTAGTCTAGCACTAAATATCCATAACTCATTTTTTGTTGGATCTTCCAATCTCTCACACCTTACCGTGGCTCTCCTTAGAGTACCTCTACCAATTTTGTTTGTTTTTCTTGTCTTTCTCATGTGTCCAGCTTTCTTTGTTTGGGTACTTAATATTGTTGATGTAAGTATGCTTTTGTGATATTACTATCTTTAGTGCATGATTTAGAGCCCACATTGTCATACACACTCATTAGATTCTTTAAAATTCCTTTTTCATTTGAATCATCCATTGTTCTTAGCCCAAGATTCTTTATGATGGGCCTAAATTTCAAATTCATCATCATTTTAACAAATAATAGAGTGTATACATCGTCAGATGTAGAAATTAGCATCTCTTCAACATGAGATGATGATATAACTCCAACATTGGAAGATGGTGTAGCTTCACTATACAATTGTCTTCTTGAGCGTAAGAGTCTCATTCATTCTCTTTTTATTTCTAATTCTTCCTCTTCGTTTCTTTGTATTGGTGGTTTGTGTTCCTCTTCAAAAGAGAATTATTTATTATTGCATTGTAATTTTCTTTGTTCACGTTGTAGTTTCATTTTATCTCTTTTAAATTCCAAATCTCTCTCCCTCTCTTCTATTGTTTGAGTTTTTGGTTTCTTCCTTTGCATGATGATGAATTCTATATGTCAAATTATTCAAACATCTGAATTACTTACAATTTGTAAATAACAATTCATTCAAATACATATACAAATTACAATTATTTCAATGAATACACAATATATATTAAACAACTTGTAAATTTATAATTAATTATTCATACATTAAAATTTCTAACAATTTTCAAATAACAATTCATTCAAATATACAAATTTCAATGAATTCACTATACATTAAACAACTTGGAAAATTATAATGAAATTTCTCTCTATAGTAAAAAATAATATTTAAAAAGGACTTCATTAATCTTTTGTATAGAAAGAAAGTTCAAAAACCCTTAAAATATTGTATCCAATGATTGAGTTTGTTTTTTGCTAGCTTCCAATACCACGAAACCCATGTTTTCTATCAGAATAAAATAATAGACAATAGACAAAAAAGAGAATATGGGTCAGTAGGGACCCAAACTTTCCTTGTAACCATTTTTTGGTGTTTTCATATAGTGCACGCACAATGTGAAAAATATCTTTCCCCCCATCTCTCTCTATCCCTATCCAACACTCTCCCAACCCCTTCTCTCTCTCTCTCTCTTTCTCTCTCTCTCTCTCACTCTCTCTCATGCACTATGTAAAAAATATCTCTCCCCTCATCTCTCTCTATCCCTATCCAACACTCTCCCATCCCCTTCTCTCTCTCTCTCTCTCTCTCTCTCATGCACTATGTGAAAAATATATCTCTCCCCCCATCTCTCTCTATCCTTATCCAACACTTGCCCATCCCCTTCTCTCTCTCTCTCTCTCTCTCTCTCTCTCTCTCTATATATATATATATATATATATATATATATATATATATATATCTTGATCTTCATCTCCATATTTCTCTAGATAAATCTCTCTCCTACTCCTCACTTTTACTATATATTTGTCACACATCTCTCACTCTCTCCCTCTCTACCCCCTACTCTCTTTCCCCCTATCCCACCCTCTCCCATCCCTCTCTCTCTCTCTCTCTCTCTCTATATATATATATATATATATATATATATATATTCATGTGTCTACCTTGATCTTCATCTCCATATTTCTCTAGCTAAATCTATCTCCCATTCCTCTCTTTTACTATATATTTCTCACACAGTCTCTCTCTCTCTCTCTCTCTCTCTCTCTCCCCCTCCCTCCCACACTCCTTCCCTCTCTCCCTATCCCACCCTCTGTCTCTCTCTTCCTCTATCTCCCTCTCCCTTTCCCTCCCTCTCTCCCTATCCCACCCTCTCCCATCCCCTAGTCTCTCTCTCCATTTCTCCCTATGTCTCTCTATCCCACTTTCTACCATCCCATACTCTCTCTATCTCCATCTCTCCCTCCCTCCCCCCCTCTCTCTCTATCTATATATATTCATGTATCTATCTTGATCTTGATCTTCATATCTCTCCAACTAAATCTCTCTCCCACTCCTCTCTTTTACTAGATATTTCTCATGCAGATCTCTCTGTTCCTCTCCCATCCCCTACTCTCTCTCTCTCTCTCTCTCTCTCTCTCTCTCTCTCTCTCTCTCTCTCTCTCTCTCCCTCGCTCCCTCCCCCACCCACCCTCTCCCATATCCTACTCTCTTCCCATCCTCTTCTCTATCTCTCTCACTCTCTACTCCCTCTATTGAAATACAAGGCCTACAAAGTGTGTGCACACTATAGCACGTACATGTTATGTAAGCCTTGAATTTTTTTTGAAATGGTTTGCATAGGCTATTTAAAGCTTTAGATTCTACCAAGTGTAAGGATTGGATTTGCCTTGGAGATCCAACCCAAAGGTCTGGAGTCTCTAAAATAGTCTGAGACATGTTTTTCAACAAACATACAA